>JAACYP010030872.1:0-30165 GCA_011076525.1 Nettapus auritus
AAAAAAAAAAAAAAAAAAAAAAAAAAAAAAAAAAAAAAAGAAAAAAAGAACGATATTCTTGGCTGAAACCAGCTGCATTCTGGAATCCTGTTGCCTCCCACTGCTTTCTGAAGGTTTTCTAGTTTTTCATCTACTCAGTTGGTCTTGCTATTTTAGTTTATTTTGTTTCTTCTAAAGAGAAATGGGAGGCACATTAGTATTGTTTCTCAGTTTTGTCAATTACTGTTGACAAGATACTATAAAATTCTGCTATTAAAAAATAGCAAATGTATTTCAAAGCAACAAAAAATTAACATATACAATGTACTTAAGAACATGGGAAAAAATTGTGAGTGGAGAAATGCACTGGATTGTAGGATGTATGGGTTTAATTTTCCAGTGTTATTTTAGATTCCAATAGTCTTGAAATCTGTTGAACGAAATTAATCAATAATGATGATGTACTATAACTTAAATCAATAGGCTATTCTAACGCAAAGTTCCTTTTCAGAAAATGTACGCTTTCAAAAAGAAATCAGTTTTACCCTTGTAGTTTTTACCCTTGTCTGTTTTTTTGACATTTTTATTTCTTCTGATTGTTCTTCATAATGGTAAGGGATAGCTCTGAGGATTTTAAAAAAATATTGGTGTGACCAGCATGTGACAGTTCCAGCCAAGCACAGAATGAAGTGCTGAATTCCACTTAAGAAGCTCACTTCTTACTTTGGAAAATATATTTCTACTTACGAGCTTTCACATAATTTGGATAGCCTTGATTGTTATATTTATTGTTGTATTCATTAATTGATTGCTATATTTAGGCATGGTACTCTGATCTCAAATTCTACTTCTAAAGAGAGCTAGGCAAGAAACCCAAAGTGGCTGTACCTCTCTGTTACAAAACTTCATAATTCTAATTTATGACAAATACATCACCAACACAAGGATGCAATGAAACTGTAAGTTGATCGCATTCAGTTAATTCAAATACCTGTCTTTTAGATGATGAAGTTAATAATAAACATCCAGGAACAAATAGATTAAATAAATAAATAAATAAACACAGACAGTACGAGCAACTCTTTTATGTAGCTTCCAACTCAGCAACAGTCCTGCAGACACTGGGGTCAGTGAAGAATGAGGGGGAGGAGGTGCTCCAGGGGCCAGAGTAGAAGTTTCCCTGGGACCAGGAGTCCCACACAGGAGCAGACTCCAAGCCAGAACCACAGCCCATGGAGAGGATCCCATGGTAGAACAGGTTTTCTTTGCAGGAAAAGTTTAGCACTTCGTTATTAAAGGACTGTAACCCAAGGAAAGGACACATGAAGGAACAATTCTGAAAGAACTGCAACCTGTATGAAGAACCTCCATTGCAGTACTTCGCGTATCTTGTAGAAGGGACACCTCACCCATCCCTTGGAAACAGTGTGAGGAGGAAGGACCAGCAGAGACAAGGCGTTGTGAAATGACTACAGCTCCCATTCCCTATCTACATGCGCCGCTCATGGTGGAGGAAGAGGTAGAAGAATCAAGATTGCAGTTGACTTTGGAAAAAAGGGGGTAGGAGGAAGGTGGGTTTAGTTTTGTTTTTCACTACCCTACTCTACTATCAACTGTCATTAAATTAAATTAATTCTTCCCAAGTTGAGTCTGTTTTGTTCATGACTGTAATTGGTTAGCAATCTCCCTGTCCCTATCTCAGCCACTGAGCACTTACACAGTATTTTCTCCCCCTGCATAAGTTTTCCTCCCACCTCCCTGAGGACAGAGAGGGAGAGAGTGGCTTGGTGGGCACCTGGTGACCAGCGAAGGTTAACCCACCATCACAAATGAAAAAAAAAAAAAAAGCAAACAAAAAAATATGACCAAATATAAACATATGATTGCAGAGATAATCACAGCTACTTACTAGACAGTTAACTAAAACTCTTGAGAGAGAAATGAAGTCTTGTTGCATCTAAAAGGCTAGAGATGTTTCTCCAATAAAAGATTTATTTTTTCTGAGAGGATTCAGGAGAGAGGAAAAAAAATCTTTCATTTGCTTGCTGCATAACTCTTGTTTGAAAATGTTGGAGTGGACATGAAGCTCTGTAGGTAAGGCCGGCTTTCTTTAATCAAAGCAGAAGAAAGCACAGCCTGATAGCATTTCTCTGTCAGAACTAAGAGCTCCTACTTCTCAAAATACCATAATTGTTTCTTACTTTTCTGTCATCACTATTTGAGAGTTAACCTGGAAAATCATTAAAAATTTTTAAACTAAATGAAAATATTTTATCCACCATACATCCTTTCATAAATAGTCAAATACCTTAAAAATCTGGGCATGCTAAGAAATATTTTCTGTATTACCAGCTTCCCAGCAAAGATGGCTAAAATCCAGAAGAAACTGTTTTAGGATAGTCAGTCATCCCTTCTGGGTCATTTTGTTGCACTAGAAGATGCAGAGTGCATGAGATCTAGACCCACAAGAACGGCTCCTATGTGAATAGACTTCCTTACATTTACATTGTGTTTGACATTTCTGAGGCTGATTTCTTCTCTGAACTTTTAGCTTATGGCTGGGGGCTGGAATGAGATTAAGTTCATTCCCAACATAAAAGACACGAACAAGGGAAAAATACAAGCCTGTATTTCTGAGTAGCTGAAATATGGCTTTTGGCTTGATTGTAGAGTCTTTATTCATATGAATAAAAACTTATGAAGGAAAAAGCAGGCTTACAAGTTTCAATAAGAGGGAAAAAAAAATAAACAACAACAACAACAAAAACACAAAAAAAACCCTCAGCAACTACCGTGAATAAGTATTCATACACAGAAGCAAGATTTATATAATCTAGTTCAGTTAAACTATTACAGAATTTTACTTGACTATCTTTTGTATGATTCTTGGCCAGAAAGCCTTGAGGATAAACTACTCTGCATTTCATACTGGGGAAGAAGAAAAGCCAGTTCTGATCAGCTTTATTTGCATGCAATTTACCCATAATTCCACCTGCCAGCTTTTGATTTTTTTATTTATTTTTTGCCAGTGGGTGGTTTGGCACTTTACTGCTCCCAGGAACAAGGGAGGTATAAAGTTGGTTTGGAAGCTACCTTTTCCTCTCAGCTGTGACAAGTGTAAACTCAGCATAGCTGAATGCTCTGAGCTGGCCCCACAAAAATACTTTGGCACTTAAAGTTTCATCAAAGTCCAAGCCTCAGTTCAGTTCCTTGCTACCTAACCTTGCAGCTCCTTCCATTTAAAAAAATATATATATTTTTTTTATTTTTTATTAGAAATAAAAGCTTCTTGATACTACTCTAGATACTTAAATATCTGCTTTTGGAACTTCCAAGAATTGCCTACACCCAGTCTGTCTCGTTCAATGGGTGCCTTGTTTGTACTTGGGACCTATATAGTTATAAATTTGACATTTTGCTGAATGTTTCCTTGTGGGATCTACTTAGGGAAATATGATGTGAGCAGAATGATTAGTTCATTAAAACATGGTGCGTCTTATAATGAATAAAAGTACCTTAACTTCTGGGTTATCCACTCTTCTCCTTCCTAATTAGTGAATTGAATCTTCAAATACATGTGTAAAGTGGAACTACTGAATACTGAGGACAAAAGTAACAGAGTTATACACAGAAATACTCTACTGACAGCTGATGAGAACTTGTCAGAGGTTAGGAGGTACAGGTTAAATTCTTAGGGAACAGAAGTTATATTTCATCCCACAGGCCAGCTAAACTACTGAATAAAAACACTATCAAGAGCTGCTGGCATATTTTACAAGAAACAAGTGTGTCAGTGAGAATTTCAAGAACTGTGAATAGGATGAGGAAGGATTTGCCTTCTTTTAGCCAAAGATCACTGCCTAGTTCACTTTGAACAGTGGTGGTTCTTACAGGTCTGCTTGAAAATGTCCAATTCAGCAGTCTGGCTTCGATGAAACTGTTTTGAGCAGCTAACTGCAACTAGCAGCAGACTGAGGATCTAACAGGGCTTCAAGGCACCCATGTTTGTTCAGCTACCTAGTTACTTTAGATGTTTATCTCAAGATGTTTTTGGCCTCTCCTGCCCTAGCTAAAAGCAATCTCAAATGTTTTAAAGTTATATACTTTGGGAATTGGTATAACAGTTTCTCAGTGATCAAGGATTATACTGGACAATGACTTCTCTAGTCCTCTAAAATACTCAGTTGTAATATTTTATTTTTTCATAGAAAATAAATGTTCATAAACATTCTATCTTCAACCAAAAATAAATATTTTAGTGCATATAAACCATAACTTCTTTAATTTACTTAAGCATATTTGTTCCGATTGTCAATATATATAGTAATATATATGTATATAATTCCCCCCCCCCCAATATTTGGTTCATGGCTGCTGTAGCAATTCAGTTAATCCGTATGATCATTCAGTTAACTCTAATGTTAAAGGTCACAGAATGATCAACAAAGATTTCAAAAGTTAACTTTATTTTTTTTTATTTTTATTTTTATTTTTTTTTAACGAGGTAACTGCCTTTAATGTCCATGTACAATATATAAAGAGCTACTCACAGAGCAGTTTTTCCATTATCACATCTTATCCTAATACACTCATTCTCCTATTACTACAGCTTTCTGAGGATTTTTAGCTGTATTTAGGCTTTGCATCACTTTGTTTGATCCTAAATAAATGATGCTAAATCAATTTGCTTTGTTTTAGAAATATTTCTCCCTGACAGATTCAGTCTGTTAAAGACTGGGAACTGGCTGCAGTTTTTAAGTAAACTGCATATACAGAAGGTTATTTCTTTGCCAAAACCAGCAGCAACAAAAGGGTTCCCGTTATGTGCATGGCTGGAAAACTTGATTGACAGTAAATCTGGAAATGGTCATTAGTAAAACACTGCTTGTTTTGTTCTGTTTACACCACTTGTTCAGTGTGAGGTTCTACCACTGATATTCCTTTATGCCTCCTCAGCTGGAGGCAAGGGAAGGAGAATTTAAGTCTGTCTAGTTTTGTGCACCAAGTTATGGTGTTTACCTTAAGAGGTTCATATTCTTACACTATCTTTACCCTCAAAGTAAAAAAGATTATCAGTTAAATAATTGAGTGGGAGCCTGAGGCACTCAGATGTGTCTTCTGGGACAGTATGCTCATCAAATTCTCCATCAGCTATACCTGAAGTTAAAAGTGCTGGGTCTCTTAAGCCAGGTGCCTAATATAGGCTGTGAAAATACCTTCTGTGTTTGTGCTTTTTAAAAAAATGGAAGCCAGTCTGTTGGTTATCCCAAGTTTATTTTGTTTCAAGAGCAGGATTATTCATATTTGGCATTTAGGTTTGATTTTTGATAATGTTTTTCTCATATCTACATATCTTATAGGCTTACACTATAGACAGTTGTTCTCTGTGTTTGCATTTTCTTTGTCAAAACAAAGAACTGCCATGACTATGAGAAAGGAAAAAGAAAAGTAAGGAATATACAGAAGTTATTTAGTAGAAAAAGGTATTTAAGCAACAGAAAAATTACTGCATAAATTAACTGATCATGAAACTTTTTACAGAAAAAAATCAAGAAAAAAGTCAATGCATTTTTGCCTTTTTTTTTTTTTGTCACCTTATGTTTTGCTTCTCTGCTTATTTTCATTGACAGCTATATGTTTTTACTGATTTGTTAGAGAAAGGTTTGCAGAAGCAACTGGGGATCCTGTTTTCAAATTGTGTCACAACGTAGTTGAATGTTTTTTTCTCTTGTAGATGATCTTTTTGAATAATAATTAATTTTTAAGGAAGGTACATTTTGTATTTAAAAAGACTACCATCTCTATGCCAGTATTTAAGTCTAAAAGAGGTTTTGATCAGTTTGACTGTGAAGTTGCAAGCTTTAACATGAGCACATTGGAACTAAGCTGTAGCTGAGCAGAAATTTGTGCTGATTGTTTTCAAATGGTAGATGTAAGTACCTGAAATAACAACTGGACACCTTAAACTTCTTGTGAATCTAGATCTTTGAGTCCTTCATTGTTGGTTATTTCAACTTGAAACACTCAGGTTATGATTTTCAGAGGAACTGAACATTCAAAGTTGTAGCTGAGGTTAATTAATAGTCTATTAAAAAAAAAGTTACAAAGAATTTGCATTACTCTGAAAACAAAAAAACAAAACAAAACAAAACAAAAAACAAAACAAAACAAAACAAAACAAAACAAAACAAAAAACAAAAAAAAAAGAATACTTACTTTGGCACCATCAGAGTTACCACTTCTGGGTGTAATCTCAATATGCCTTCATACACTGTGTAGACGTTATAAAATAAACAATGCCTGGAGTCATACAGACTGAAGAAGATAAAGTTCAGCTGTTTCTGGGGTGAGGTAGAGGGCCAATGGAGGAAAAAAAAAGGCAATTATTTAATTAAATATTTTATCATATCCAAATATATTAGGAAAAGAACCGAAGTTGTCTGAGCAGCATTAATTTTGGTATTTCTTAACTTTTAAATGGCAGGTTTCCAATCTGAAGCACAGTTAAGCATAACTATACATAATAGTTAGCAGGAATCTGATTAACTATATTCAAACATCACTTTGAAGATTATGTCACTAATTTGCTTTGTTAACTGTTTAAGATCAAACATGGAGATTTTTAAAGATACTTTCTATTAAGTGTACTTGCATATCTTAGAGGATGGAAATAATTATTTCAGGTTAGAGGGACAACTGAAAATAACTTACATGTACAGTAGTGAGGTGTAGGGTAACTATTTCTCGTGGGGTAACAGTATTTCTCCTCTAGGCAGATGTAGTTGGTGCTACATCTGGATGCACAAGCATATGCCAGTGTTGCAGGGAAGAAAGAGTGAACGTAAGAAAGGTGTACAGATGGCCAAGGCATTTCAGCTCAGGTGAGACTATCAATTGTATCAAATTATAATCTGGGAGAATTGCATCAGTACTAACATTGCATATGAATGCTGAAAAGTCTGAACAGCTCATTAGGGAAGAGCAACAAATAACCTTTGATGACCTTGTTGCTACTTGGATTGCAGTTCTGCTTCAGCAGACAGGGTTATGAACAAAATGGGTTTCTCTGAGCCATGTGCATCCTTGGCCTCAGGAAAACTCACTAAGGGCCACCTGGTTGACAAAATGATATATTCCTCAACTTCCTTTTCAGGTTGCTAGCAATTACCATGATTTTTTGTAAAGACATAAGACTTGGCTTTCTATTTTATATGTATTTTTAAAGATGCTTTGGATACAAGTAGAAATGTTTGGCTTGATTTTTAACACCGAACTTTGTGTTCCACGTTGGAGTATTTTTTTGTTGCTTCTGTTCTCAATTATATTTTTGTGCCCAAGAACACAGAAATCATTTTCTCAGTTCTGACCTGGTCTAATATTGGACACTGCAGTGTATGGAAAGCTAATTCTGTCCTCATGTCACTGTATAAAGCTTCGTTTAAGACATTTGGCAATATCATGACCCCAATTCATTTACACTGTGCACCTGAACATTTATTATTTCCATTTGGGAGTTCTGGAAACTGAGGTACATAGAAATATATTGCCATAACATTTCTAGAAAGTATGAGATTAAGAGTAGGTCTCCTGAATTAATCTACAAGTCACTTGTAGTCTGTCTAAATACATGAATCAGCAGAACAGCATCAGAAAAAAAAAAAAAAAAAAAAAAAGTGAATGACTGAAGATTCAACAATGAGGAACAGAACAAAGAGAAAGAAAACTGTTCTTCCAGTTAACCCCAAAAGAAAAAATAATTATTGAACAGTTATTCCCTGAAAATGCTGAATTCCCTGAATATTTAATTGTTATTCTCCTTTGAAGGACACTTGTCTAGCTATGAGGTACTTTCTAAAATAATAGAAGAGAAGTGTCAGCAGACTGCAAAACTATTATTTGCTGCTACTTTGGTTGCTTATGATCCTTACTCACAGTCTGAGTAGGGAATATCACAGGCTGCTCTTTAAAAACAAACAAACAACAACAACAACAAAACTGCAAACAAATAATTTTGGTATTCTTCACAGATCATTCCCAAGCTAAAGGAGTCTCAGAAAAGAGAATTACACGCCCTGTTTTTCTGTCCAAAGAATAACTTAATTTAGCTTTTTTCACAAAAAACTTTTTCTCATAACTTAGTTTTCCATGGAAGTTGCTCATTTGAGTACTAGCAACTGCCTTACCTTCTGACTGTGCAAGATCACAGTCTGAGCATCATGACAGTAAAAAGTATTTTGGCAGTGTTTAGTAGATTCCGCTGGGTTTTGGATGAGAAACAGGGAGAACTGGTATTTCTAATTTAATTATCTTGAGCTAGACATTTTCCCTTCTCTGTCTACACTTTGTGTAATGTTTTGATTTGGTATGTATGTAAGTCACTGAAATTCATTTTTGTTTCCTAAGTTACTTCTTTGGCTTATCAGTAGAAGTCTGTGCTCTTGAGGCTGGAGGTCATCAATTCTGCTCATAATGCTGAATGCGTAATGTTGCCTGACAACCTTGCTGTTCAGAGATGGACACAGATCATTACAATGGTAAGGGTAATGCAGTCTTATTTCAGAATATTTTACTTCAGGGTAACAGAGTACATCTAAATGGAAAGGAAAATTATTACTCAGACTGTGGCTTGAATTTCTCAGACAGAAGGCAAGGTACAGTCTTGACACATGAATTCCATACATTTTCAAAAAGTTATAAAGATCCTCTTCGCCCTTTACTGATTTTTCTGCTCAGCATTTTTATCACATAAAACTTACTGTATAATTTCACTGATCTGACATATCTCCTTTGGGAAGACTGGGTATAGTACCTTTTTTAGTTTTTAAAGATTATTTTTCTTTTCACAGTGATAAATGGAGAAGCAGGTTTTAAAAACTACTGCCATTTTAATGAAAAAAATAATCACACACCAGCTGGTTCAGACTACATGCAAAATATGGCATGTGTGAATGTGCCATTCTATAATGTGATTGTGATTTGCTCCAACAATTAATCGATGAGAATTAAAGAGTTTGGGAAATAAGTTGCACATTTTTGAACTTGGAGTTTGGATAGCATTCTTTTAAAACCTAAATGCTCCAGAGCACAGTATAGTTTGAAAGTCACTGTCAGAGGCTGATAGAAGTTTTTCCTGGAATGATATCCAATTAATGGTAGCAGAGATACAGCCAAGCATTTTTCTGTTTGTGTTTGTCCTTCTATCTGCTATATCTGTTTAATAACTTCATCTGTCTGGCCCCAATCAGTAAAGTATACGAATACTTCCAATACAATGTCACAATCTAAATAGATTTTTTTTTTTTTTTTAATAATCCTATCTTAAAATATGTTATTATATGGAAGTAAAAAGTTATTTGTGAAGCCTGAAATAGAGAAATACTTTTTTCAGTTCCTTCTGAAGCGTGTATCTTTTGTAAGAGTGGATTTCTTATCTAAGATCCATCTTCTCTGAATGTTTTTCTCTTTTCTTAAGTAGAAAAATAGTTATGATATAGCTTGATCCATGGACACAGATCAGATACAGATCTTTGAAATGAGACATTAGTGTCAAAAAGATTTTCAGCTTTGATCTGCCACTAAACTTGTCTTAGTTGAATTACTGTTTGCCTCAGGAAAACTAGTAAACTCCTGACTATAAGGAGGAAAAAGTATTTAAAGTATTTTGGTATGTCTTCAAGATGTTCTAATTTCATATTTATTATCCAGAAAAGTAGAGGTCAGCAGAAACACTGGTGGTCTTTTCACTGACACAATTTTCATAACTGCTCGAGTAAATGAAATTCTTGGATGTATTTCATTTCTCATCCTGGTCTCAGGGACAACCTAGGTGAAGGAAGAACGGTAATTTTACCATAACAAATTATTAGGATGTCATGGACTTTGTTTGTCTCTGGAATTATTTGCATATTTTCTCTCAAGTTATTAGATCATTCCTTAGAACTTGGATCTATAAGATGGATGTAAAACAATATATATTGTTTTAAATTTGTAGTGGTGGCTGAGATATAGGTAACCTTACAATATAAAACAATAGCTAGACGTATTGTATCTGCTGCCCCAATTATTTTGCCAAAAGTCTTAAAGAAATTATAATAGGAGTAAAGTAAATATTTTTTACCATTAAAGTGTGGTTTATTAGCCCATAATCTAATCTCTGTTATTTCACACATGGTAGGTAGATGATGATTTTTCATGAAAAGCAAATAGCTAACAAAATGATCTACTATGCAGTAGTTGAAATCTGTCATCCTCTCTTAAAAATGGTAGGAGTCTTTTAACTAATACCATGAAAGGCCACCTTGTAAGATTTTTCATCAACTGCTTTGAAATAAAAAATGTTATCACGAGGTCATTTTAGGAAATGGAAGCATTGATCCTGGTAATTGATAAAATCTACTTCCAATAAACCAAATAAAACTGGAGCCTATAAAATTGGTGTTCTTTCATGTATCAAGTTTGGATATGGAAAGTGCTATCTCTTTAAAATAAAGAAAATACACTTTAAATAGGCTAAAAATAAGCATAAATTGTTCATAAAAATAATTAATCATCTGGAACTCTGGAGAAGAACAGGGAGAACTATAAATTCCATGAAATACAAAAGTGAAGCATTTTGAGGAATTGTTAAGACAGCACCAAGATATGCAGTAGCTACACAGCACAAAATACTGTAGCCATGTTACTAAGAATTTGCAGTTTTGTGCGGCTTTACCCAATTATGTTGAAGAATACTTTTCTGTCACAAAATCAATTTGTCTATGACATACAATAGAGTGTAAAAAAAATATTTTTTAGCTATTCTACTGATGTATTAACAGCTATGTTAGTGAGAAGGATAAGGAATATCTTGAATTCTACATTTGGTAATGTGTCATTAAACTTACAAATTGGAGAATGAAAAGTGAAGCAATGTGTTCAAATATTTCTTAAAGCCAATACAAAAACTGGCTAATTGTTTTGGGAAACATTTGAGTAGCTAATCAAGAACTACAAATTTGTAATAAGTTGAAGGTGAAAAAACACAAAGATAGCTGACTGATTTTTCCTGCAATTCTTAAATACATTGTAACAAGTATAATTCTTTTAGATGATCCCCTCATTGTTTCAAATAAAAAAAATCACATCAGGTCACCATGTAAATATTATCACTGTGCTTACTAATATTTATTGTACTATACAACTTGAAATGTTTTCTTTAAATGCTTAACCAAAGGAATTTTGAATTTATACAAAATCACAGACTGAAATGCCAAGAAAGAATTCTTCATTATCTTTAACAACCTGCTCAGTAACAACAGATTACAACAGATTTATATTCCTTTCATTGTTTTTATTACTTTTTCTTTTTTTTTTTTTTTTTTTCAGGCATAAAAAACACCTATTTATAATCCATTTAAAATTTAAATATCAACAAAAGGCATACTGGAACAACATATGAGATAGACCACCACTAGGAACATTTGTGTATCAAGGTATCAGGGTATATTTCCTCTATGGTAATGGCAGTACCCTTGAACACACTCATTCATCTCCCATTTCCTTATGGGATTAGTAAATGCTTTGTTCAGACATTTATATAAAGTTTAGCAGATTTCTATCAGATAACTAGAAATAAATCTAACATACAGCACTATTCAGATTTGCACTTAGGACTTTAGTTTTCATTGATTTTTACTTAAAAATCTCCACTTATATTAAGGCTGCTGCTAAGATGATTTTCTGGCACATTGACCAACACTGCCTCACTGCCTATTGAACATGTCCATCTACTGTTTCTTGTTTCAAAATATAACAAAATCTTAAAGTTACAACATTATAAAGATAGAATAATCTTTGCGAGTGTTGTGAGTGTGTATGTGTGTATTGCCCAGCCTGTTCAAACCATTGTACATGATGATAACTTAACTCCTTCATTTCACTGTAATAGCATTGTCCTGGGTTTTACCCATTTGGAAAGTATATATTGAAATTAATGAGTACAACATTATTTCCTCTGGTAGCTAAGCTGAAAAACCAGTGAATTGGGCTTTCTTGAATTCCTTTATCTTAAATAAAATTTCTAGTCTTGTGAAAAAGAAAAAAAAAAAAAGTAATTAAGAAAGATAAAATATCCAATGAATTTGAAACTTTACATCCAAAATACTGATTTCCTTTTATCAAAAGTTACTGGCAACAGTTCAGTTTCTTCAATCAAACAAATACAGAAGTATACTCATTAATGGAAGCATTGTTTGTTTGTTTTCAATTAATTAATTAATGTATTTATTTTATTTCACTATGGTCACAGAAACCAAAGTTTGACTTTACTGTGCCATGCATACTAGCTGTTTTCTCAAGAATCTACAGTCCAATTGAATATCAGGATTACAATAAATTAGAACTGGTAGGAGAGAATTTATAAAATCTTTTTAATAAATGATTTCTCTTCCTTTAGCTTGTATGAAAGAAGAAAAGTTATTCCAGGAATTTCTAATACCTAAACTATGAGTTTAGGAGGGGTTGGAACAGATGACCTCAACCATTCTGTGATTCTGTAAAAATGTCACTGGAAAGCTGGATTGAGAAAAAGAAGCCTGAATCGTACATAGACTGTAAGATCAATAGCACTCTTCGAAATTTATGCTAACACATGTTCTGGTACCATGTACTGAAATGGGACCAGTTAAGACAAGAACAACTGCATACAAATTTTGCCCAGTGCTATTCCTCTCAGACTCACTAAAGGTTTTAGGCACTGATACTTCACTTCAGCTGAATGAGTAACCCAGAATGCATTTTTTTTTTTTTTTTTAATTAAGTACCAGATATACTTTTATTTAGTGACTGCCTAAACTGAGAGTAGACCCTCCCTTTTTGTGTGTGTGGTGTGTGTGTGCACACACGCAAAGGAATCCGTGTTGCATTAGATGAACATTTGCTTTTTTTAAACAAATAAAGTGTGCTGGATAGTATTACTACTTTGTTGTTTCCTGCATGTTGCACTGTTGGAAAGATATTCAGAGCATAGCAGCAGAGATGACAGCTGCCAGTTTGCCTTGGTCAACATGCGGTCAGACTTCCAAAAGGGCAGAAAAGAGTTGTTTTTGCTTTTATTTCTCTCTCTCTCTCTCTTTTTTTTTTTTTTAATATTTAATTTAATTAATTTATTTTTTTTAAGGCTCAGAGGCGACTAAACGTGGTTTGCTTGAACTTTAGAAACTACAGAAAGGTGTTAGACTGAAAGTGAGAAAATAATTTGACTTTGCAGGGACTCAGGGTAAGGAGTTGTTTATAAAATCTTTTATTTTAATCCATCCACCAAACAGGTTTGAGTCTTCATTATTTTAGAAGTTTACCTTCTAATAATAAATAGCATTACATATTCAAATGTATTCTGGTATTTTTGTTAACAGCCTTCATGGAAAATATCAAAACTGTGGCTCATTCAAGGTCTCAAAATGGATAGAAAAAATTCTCTTCTTTTAGCTTGTATGGAGGAAGAAAGGTTATTCCAGGAATTTCTAATACCTAAACTATGAGCGCAAAGAGGAATATTGCAAGGGAATATTGCTATCTCTGCAGCTTCCCTGTTACTTTAAACTGTTACTTCAAAGGCCTCTGGCTTGGTGCAGCACCTACATGTGTTTGTTCATTTGACAGATACATAAATTCCTGTGGTGTGTGCTTAATACCTCTGTCAGTGATGGCAGCAGTAGGTAGTCAATACTGAGTTTAAAAGTTTGAAGCTGTAGTCCAAAGATTTTGGCCTATGATGCTTACATTGTGTTAACTAATTACAATGAAAAACCCAGACTGTGTCCAAGATCTTGTTTTATTTTGCTTTTTAGATCCTACACAGTAAAATGAGTCCCCTGAGCAGCCAGTACCCCTGTTGTCCCCCAGCCAGCCACCCGACAGTACTTGTCCAACATGACACCATATGGTATGGAATATGCCTTTGGCCAGTTGGGATCAACTATCCTGCTTCTGCCCCCTCCCAGCTCCTCCTGCATGCCCAGCGTCCTCGTTGGCAGGACGGTGTGAGAAGTTAAAAAGTCCTTGACTCAGTGTAAGCACTGCTCTTCAGCAATTCAAACAAGTAGGAGACCTTTCTTCTCAGAAAGAGACTTGACTTGCCCAGGCGATCGGCTCTGGGGCAGACGTGCTCTGCAGCGGAGCAGGGGATCAGGACAGGCAGGGCTCTTTTCCCAGCATCGAGGCCACTCGAGGCAGCCGAGGGAACCACCACGACACGGCAGCCCTCGTGAGGGACGCTGATGAGGCATAGGCGGAGCCAGCAGCGCCCCCTCCCCGGCCACTCAAAAAAAGCCCCTGGGGAGCGCGAGCGACCAGGAGTGCGGCGTCCAGGGCGGGCACACAGGGTGGGGCGTGGCAGAAAGGAGGGGCGCGGCAGTTTGCGCGGCAGTTCGCGCAGGCAAGGCGAGCAGGGAGGGCAGGGCGATCCCGCCTGTCCACAAGAACACCTCACCTAATGGCTGTCTAGCACTAGCTGGGCCACTATGGTCCTCGCTAGGCAGCGAGCTCGCGCCAGAAAGTCTGTAGGCACCCAGACAGGCTGCCCAGTCCAAAATGCGGCAGTTCAGGTCTCTGGGTGCAGGGAGTACCAGAGCCTGCTGCTGCCGTCTGAAGGAGGTAGAGACACCGTGTGCGTGAGGTGCGAGCAGGTGGATGACCTGGTCCGCCTGGTGGCAGAGCTCAAGGAGGAGGTGGAGAGGTTGAGGGCCATCAAGGAGTGTGAGAGGGAGATAGACTGGTGGAGCAACTCTCTGCAAGGCCCGAAGGAGAGGCACTGAGATGAGACTCCCCACATGGGGGTGGACCCCCTGCCCTGTCGCTGTCGGGCAGAGGGAGGGGACCTAAGAGTTCAAGACGAATGGAAACAGGTCCCTGCTCAACGATGCAGGAAACGTCCCCCCCACCTGCCCCACCTTCCCAGGTGCCCTTACGCAACAGGTTTGAGGCCCTGGAGCTCGAGGGAGCGGTGGATGAGGGTGTGGAAGGAAGTTTACCCAGGAAGCCTAGGGCGAGGAAGTCTGCTCCACGCCTCAAGACTGCTTCCACCAAAAAGGAAAGAAGGGTGATCGTTGTGGGCGACTCCCTTCTCAGGGGAACGGAAGGCCCTATCTGTCGGCCTGACCCTACCCATAGGGAGGTCTGCTGCCTCCCTGGGGCCAGGGTCAGGGATGTTGCCAGAAAGCTTCCCAGCCTGGTTCACCCCTCCGATTACTACCCACTACTGATAGTCCAGGCTGGCAGTGATAACAGTGACGAGAGAAGCCTGAAGGCTATCAAACGAGACTTCAGGGGGCTGGGACAGTTAGTGGACGGAGCAGGAGTACAGGTGGTGTTTTCGTCCATTCCTACAGCGGCAGGGAGGGGTTCAGAGGGGACACGCAAAGCCCACATGATAAACACATGGCTTAGAGGCTGGGGCCAACACAGAAGTTTTGGGTTCTTCGACCATGGGGCGCTTTACTCGGCACCCGGCCTGATGGCCATAGACGGGTCCCAACTGTCCCCAAGGGGAAAACGGATCCTGGCCCAGGAGCTGGCAGGGCTCATTGAGAGGGCTTTAAACTAGGTAAGAAGGGGGACGGGGAAGAAACAAAGCCTGTTGGAGGTGTGCCACGGGGAACAGTGGCTAGGCTGGGGGAGAAGGCAAAGGCTCAGCTGAAGTGCATCTTCACTAATGCACGCAGCATGGGCAACAAGCAGGAGGAGCTGGAAGCCATTGTGCAGCATGCAGGCTATGCCTTGGCTACCATCACGGAAACGTGGTGGGATCACTCTCATGACTGGAGTGCTGCCATGTCTGGCTATAGGCTCTACAGAAAGGACAGGCAGCATGGAAGGGGTGGTGGTGTGGCTCTCTATGTTAGACAGTGTTTTGATGTCATTGAACTTGAGGCTGGCAGTGACAAGGTGGAGTCGCTATGGGTTAGGATCAGCGGAGAGGCCAACAAGGCAAGCATCCTGATGGGGGTCTGTTATAGACCGCCAAACCAGGATGAGGGGACAGATGAGGAGTTCTACAGACAGCTGACAGAGGTTGCGAAATCGTCAGCGCTTGTTCTTGTGGGGGACTTTAACTTCCCAGACATATCCTGGAAGCACAACACAGCCCAGAGAAAGCAGTCCAGGAGGTTTCTGGAGAGTGTGGAAGATAACTTCCTGACGCAGCTGGTTGGTGAGCCTACCAAGGGAGGTGCCCCACTTGACCTTCTGTTCACTAACAGAGAAGGACTGGTGGGAGCTGTGGTGGTTGGGGGCTGTCTTGGGCAGAGTGATCAAAAAATGGTAGAGTTCTCAATACTTGGCGAAGTCAAGAAGGGGGCCAGTAAAACTGCTGTCTTGGACTTCCGGAGGGCTGACTTTGGGCTGTTTAGGACACTGGTTGGCAGAGTCCCTTGGGAGGTGGTTCTGAAGGACAGAGGAGCCCAGGAAGGCTGGGCGCTCTTCAAGGAAGAAATCCTAATGGCTCAGAAGCGGTCTGTCCCCACATGCCCGAAGACGAGCCGGCGTGGAAGAAGACTGGCTTGGCTGAATAGAGAGTTGTGGCTCGAGCTTAGGAGAAAAAAGAGGGTTTATAATCTTTGGAAAAGAGGGCGGGCCACTCAAGGGGACTACAAGGATGTTGCGAGGCGGTGCAGGGACAAAATTAGAAAGGCCAAAGCTCATCTGGAGCTCAATCTGGCTACTGCTGTTAAAGACAACAAAAAATGTTTTTAAAAATACATCAATACCAAAAGGAGGACTAAGGAGAATCTCCACCCTTTACTGGATGCGGGGGGAAACTTAGTTACCAGAGATGAGGAGAAAGCTGAGGTGCTTAACGCCTTCTTTGCCTCAGTCTTTAGCAGCAAAACCAGTTTTTCTCTCGATGCCCAGTACCCTGAGCTGGTGGAAGGGGATGGGGAGCAGAATGTGGCCCCCACAATCCACGAGGAGATGGTTGGCAACCTGCTACAGCACTTGGATGTATGCAAGTCGATGGGGCCAGATGGGATCCACCCGAGGGTACTGAGAGAACTGGCGGAAGAGCTGGCCAAGCCGCTTTCCATCATTTATCGGCAGTCCTGGCTATCGGGGGAGGTCCCACTTGACTGGCGGATAGCAAACGTGATGCCCATCTACAAGAAGGGCCGGAGGATAGACCCGGGGAACTATAGGCCTGTTAGTTTGACATCAGTGCCAGGAAAGCTCATGGAACAGATTATCTTGGGCGTCATCATGCGGCAGTTACAGGGCAAGCAGGCAATCAGGCCTAGTCAGCATGGGTTTATGAAGGGTAGGTCCTGCTTGACAAACCTGATCTCCTTCTATGACAAGGTGACATGCTTAGTGGATGAGGGAAAGGCTGTGGATGTGGTCTACCTTGACTTCAGTAAGGCATTTGACACCGTTCCCCACAGCATTCTCCTCAGGAAACTGGCTGCCCATGGCTTGGACTGGCGCACGCTTTGTTGGGTTAAGAGCTGGCTGGATGGCCGGGCCCAGAGAGTCTTAGTGAATGGAGTCAAATCCAGTTGGAGGCCAGTCACTAGTGGAGTCCCCCAGGGCTCGGCACTGGGGCCAGTCCTCTTTAACATCTTCATCGATGATCTGGATGAGGGGATCGAGTGCACCCTCAGTAAGTTTGCAGACGACACCAAGTTTGGTGTGTGTGTCGACCTTCTCGAGGGTAGGAAGGATCTGCAGCACAATCTGGACAGGCTGGACCTATGGGCCGAGGCCATCGGTATGAAGTTCAACAAGGCCAAGTGCCGGGTTCTGCACCTGGGGCACAACAACCCCAAGCAGAGCTACAGGCTGGGAGATGAGTGGTTAGAAAGCTGCCTGTCAGAGAAGGACCTGGGAGTTTTGGTTGACAGTCAGCTGAATATGAGCCAGCAGTGTGCTCGGGTGGCCAAGAAGGTCAACAGCATCCTGGCTTGCATAAGAAAAAGTGTGGCCAGCAGGTCGAGAGAAGTGATTGTCCCCCTGTACTCGGCTCTGGTGAGGCCGCACCTCGAGTACGGTGTTCAGTTTTGGGCCCCTCACTACCAGAAGGATACGGAGGTGCCTGAGCGAGTCCAGAGAAGGGCTACGAAGCTGGTGAAGGGTCTGGAGAACAAGTCTTATGAGGAGCGGCTGAGGGAGCTGGGACTATTTAGCCTGGAGAGGGCTCAGGGGTGACCTTATTGCACTCTACAGGTACCTGAAAGGAGGCTGTAGCGAGGTGGGGCTTGGTCTTTTCTCCCACGTGCCTGGTGACAGGACGAGGGGGAATGGGCTAAAGTTGTACCAGGGAAGGTTTAGGTTGGATATTAGAAAAAACTTCTTTACTGAATGAGTTGTTAGTCACTGGAACAGGCTGCCCAGGGAAGTGGTTGAGTCACCATCCCTGGAGGTCTTTAAAAGATGTTTAGATGTAGAGCTTAGGGATATGGTTTAGTGGAAGATTTGTTAGTGTTAGGTCAGAGGTTGGACTCGGTGATCTTGTAGGTCTCTTCCAACCTAGACGATTCTGTGATTCTGTGATACTTGAAGAAGTCTAACTGCAGATATTTAGGGGATTTGACCGTTCAGGCTTTAACTAAGCTGTGAGTCTTTGGGAAAATTGAGATGCAGGAAGCTGATTTTTCAGGAGCAATGCAGTTTCATATTGAATTCTAAACCTAGTAAATGTGATAAATAAATCTTTTCATTAAATTTATAATGTTGATTGTGAGAACAAAGACAGAAAGTTTAATTTAAAATGAAGTTTTAGAAACTCACGCATACAGTGTAGAAGTAAAACCTATAAGAGACCAGTATTCTCAAACAATGGAATCAAGGTAATATCTATCCTAATTCTAAAAGAACTGACTCATGAAAACAGTTCTGTACCAAGCCCATTCAACAAACATATTTAGTCTGGAGTAGTACCCTTGCATGCTCCATCAGTAATTATATCAGAGACTGAAGAAATTTATCTCAGCAATTACACAGCTAATAGTGTGATTTCTCTACAATTTTAAAGGAAAGAAAAATTACGGCTATAGATATGTATGTAAAATAGTATTACATACAATTCAGGATTGTTAAATGTATATCAAACCTAACCAATCTGTTTTTTCTTTGATAGAAATCGACTTTTATATACAGAAAAGTGCAGTGTATCTCTCCCATCCTAACAGAATGTCACAGGGAAAAGTAATAGTTAATTGAAAAAGGTTGTGATTAAAAGACTGTGATTATGATATAAGAATTGCGAAGAAGACAAATAAATGAGTAAAGGAAAGATGATGTTTTATGTTGAAAGAACAGTTTCATGCTGGGGAAGACTAGCATCAGTGTTTTAAATGATCTCTTTTACAGTATTGTTTATGAGTGACAAAAAAAAGGAGGAGTGGATGAAATAAATATGTTACCCCTCCCCTCCCCCCCTTTTTTTTCTCTGTCATGGTTTTGGCTTGGACAGAGTTAATTTTCTTTGTAGAGGCTCACACCATGTCATACTTTGGATTTTTGATTAAAATAATTATGATAGAACACTGTTGTTCTAATTGTTGCAGAGCAGCACTCACCCCGACGTACTTTCCAGCTCCTTGTGCTGCCCTACCCTGCGAGCGAGCAGCTGGGGGTGCTCCATGAGCAGGACACAGCCAGGACAGCTGGCCCAGACTGACCAGAGGGACTTCCCACACCATGTGGCATTGTGCTTAGCAATGACAGCTGGAGGAAAGGAGGAAGGGGGTAGGTAGGGAGTGGTGGCATTTGTCTTTCCAAGAAACCATGAAGCCCCAAGAAGTCCTGCTTTCCAGGATCTAGCTGAACACCTGCTTGTGGATGGGAAGTAATGAATGAATTCCTTGTTTTGCCTTGTTTGCGCATATGGCTTTTGCTTTACCTAGTGAACTCTTTGTCTCAGCCCATGAATTCTCACACTTTACCTTTCTGATTCTCTCACCCATCCCACCTGAGCAGAGTAAGGAAGTGGCTCTGTGGTGCCAGCTGCCTGTCGGGGCTAAACCACCACATCCTCTAAGTATCAAAGACAATTAATCTGTTAATTTCTACCTTACAAGTTAATGAGTTATTAGTTCATACCTGTTGCTTGCATTATGCTAGACTCTGCACAATAAATTATTTTTTTTTCTACTGTTAATTTTTATATGGACAAAACATCCTCTTTCAAAATGAGTACTCACATGACTACTATATATATAATTTATTTTTTGCATATACTAAAATATTTTTTCAAAGAAATCCTTACAGTGCAGGGAATTTGTAAAAGTTGCTATATTTAAATGCTAACACACAGAATAATTACCTTTTTTTTTTTTTTTTTTTTTTTTTTTTTTTTTTAATTCTGAGTCTTAAAACGTAACATGTGAGAAGCAGTCATGTTTCATCCCTGTATTTCTCAGTTGTTGCCATTTCCATTCAGATCTACGAAGTTACTAAAACCAAGTTTTCTTATTTAATAAACTGTTCTGTACCCTTAGAAGACGTTATTTCCCTTAAATGTGAAAAGGATGAAAAAAAAACAAACAAAAAACCAACAACTTGGTGTAAGTTAAAAATGATAAATAATGAGTAAGCAAGAAAACAACCCCATCAACCCCATCACCCCAAGCCATAGCAATATGTAATAAATAATTAATATAATAAAGCAATATGGTAAAGTTTGCAGCTATACAATCTGTTTAATGGGAGATGCAATACATTTGAAAATCTGGGTTTTTCTCCATGGCAAATATCATTGAAATTACAGATAGCTTGCTGTTTCCAATGACTTTTTTTGCCTCCATGTACCTGGATGTGACATCCAGGAGTATTTGTTCCACAACTTTCCTGGGAAGCTAGGTGAAGCTGACTGGCTTGTAGCTCCCAAGATGCTCTCTTGTCTTTCTTGAAGGTCATAAGGTCATCTTGTCTGTTTTTTTTTTTTTTTTTTTTTTCTTTTTTTTCTTTTTTTTCTTTTTTTTCTTTCCACAGTCATTGGGAAAATAGCCCAGTTGTCATGACATATCAGAGAAGCAGAGCAGGCCCAAAAGCATCAGGCAACTCTCTCAGCCCCCTTGAGGGCATTCTATATGGTAATATGGACTTTTATATGTATGTCTAATTTGCTTAAGTGCTTGCTAAGCTTATCTTCCTCGAGAATATAATTTCTCTCCTACGGATTCTGCTAGTAGGCTCAAGGATGTGGAAGGCATGACAGCCTCATGTCTGTGATAACAGGGAAAAAAAAAAAAAAATCAATGAAATTCTAGAAATATATCTTGTTGTCTTTCACATCTTGCGCTAGTTCCAGCAACACAAGAAACATCTTTGGACTCTTCCTGGATAGATTGTCCTTGCCTCTAGCCTCTGTGCACCACACTTCCGCAGCTGAGCTCAGTCAAAATCTTCCCATTTGTCCATGGTGTCCTTTTGAACCACTTACTTGACTTTATGCACTTATTTTCCTTGAAGGTCAGTGAACAATTTGGGGTGTTTTTGTTCTTCATAGCAGTATCCCCCATTCAGAACAGTATCGATAGTTCAGTATCCTGAATCTGACCAGACCCGTAACAGTTAATTGGCTACACCCCTCAATGCACCAGTATTGGATATCAGATTTTATTTGTGTTGATATAAAAATACTTTTGATGTTCTTATTTTTGGCACCTAAACACTTTCCTTTGTATGCCATTTCCAAATGTTTAGTCTTATTTATATTCATACAACACAACAGGTAAAGAATTAAGATAGATTGAAATGAGTTAGTTTGGGCAACAAGAAAAACCCAGTATTTTAGAGCAGGGTCTACAAGAGCAGAGTTTGCATGATAAGTTTAGTGAAAATAAAGACAATAAGTGCATAGTCCAAATATTAACAACTTTTTATATACCTGCCAAACTGTCACGGTATAAAGCTTTATATAAAGCTAGGTACTGCCCAACCTCCATACAAACATACACACACACACACATTAAAAAAAACCACCTTTTTTCCTCTTTACAGAATCTAAATCTCACATAGAAAAATGGTGACATCATTTTTGTTAAATGTAGTATAATAGCAACTACCATTGCAACAGACACGACCTATATGAGTAACCATTTTTAAACTGCACCTGTCCACACTTTTTGAGATTAGGACAAATGCATAGTTCGCTGCTTTTCTGGTCATTACAGGTTCAAAACATTTTTTAATTGTGTTTCTGGTAATTTTTATTATTATTATTATTATTTAGCCAAGGGTTCAATTTCTGTCTGCTAAATTAATGTAATATTGGCATGAACACAAATTATACAGTATTGTCCTATATATATGCATATATGAAAAAAATATACATATATGAAAAAACTCTTTGTTAAACAAGAAGGATTTTATTATTATTATTTTTTTTCCCCTCAAATGCTTGCTGAAAATTTTTAGGGAAATTAGGTGCATACATATTTGGATTCTCTGCATTTTGAACCTCATGTTTAATGAAATGTAGGGAATTTGGATTAAATTGTCAAACCAGGTTCCATATTTACACCACTGATTTTGTCCTTCCTTATGTAAGCAAAAATTTATCCATTTAAATTAAGTATTTATTGACTTCACCCAATTATGGAGAATCATGGTAAAAATGCAGAAATGTCTTCTTGTGCAGCCAAAAGTCTATACTTTTCAAAGCCCAAGTGGTTTTACTTGGATGGATTCAGCTTTCATGTTTGACCACTTTGGTTTATAAGTTCATGATATCATGAACAAGTTATACAGTTATACATTTCACAAAGGTAAAAATAAACAAAGTTATCAAATTATTGCTTATAACAAATCAATGTGAATAATTATTTAATATATGACATTATGAGTATTTTTCAAAAGGAAACTAACATTATTGAATGTCAGACTTCAACTATATGTGATTAATTTCTCAGATTTCCATAAAATTTTAAAAGGTCATTAAAACCAATTTTTTAAAGACATGGCTAACTTCATACGAAAGCAGTTTCAAGGAGAGTAATCTGGCTTGACATAACAGTATTTTCTAAATAATTATGCCCACAGAATACATAATGATGTCTGGGAGATTTAGTAAACTGAGTTCCCACTGTCTTCATGGAGTCTTGCAACCATCCAGCCATACTATTTTATATATATATATATATATATATATATATTTAATCTAAGTGGTTGTGTTAACCTAAGTGACCCTGGAAAGTAGTTAAATTAAACATTCAATGGTTCTTTAAGTCCTGGTATTTGCAGAAAATTTTAATGTTTTTACAGAGAAGAATTTTTACATTCAGACTCAAAAGACGACATATATATCTTTAGGTCATAAGCTGTTCTTATGATAAAATTTGTGCATTTGAATAGCAGACTGTTTCAGACCCAGGCCAGAAAACTGCTGCTGCTTCACATATTAAGCCCAAAATATAACACCCAAGAGATACTGGTCAGAGATGAAAAACAAAACAAAACAAACAAACAAGCAAGCAAAAAGGTCACTTTTAAAATTTGAACCTTCCTAAGAAAAAAAAAAAAAAAAAGGATGACACAATTGAGGAAGTCCTGTTTTTGACTTTTGTGGGGTTAGTAGCTAAATAACTGGAGTTTCTCATAGTAAAGCCTTTGTTTGTTCTTTGTGCCGGATTCCATATTTTGAAGTACTGAACCTTTTTTTTTTTTTTTTCCCATGTGTCCATCTGTATGCAGTGAGACAAAGGGTCAGCTACTGTAGCAGTGATTCCACGCTTCTAGGCTTTGCAGAACATGTCCCAGTATTGTACGGGACAAGTTTTCTAGAGATGGTGGAGGCAAGCATGAGAAAACAACATAAAAAAGGGGGGGTGGGGGGTGAGGATAATACAAATAAACTCTTTTTCAGGCCTGTGGTTGAGCTGTAGTAAAAAGAAAATAGAGATATGGGAGTAAGGACAGATCAAAGTTTAAGTGGAAATACAAAACTATTTTTATAAGTGTTGAGTTTTACCTGGTTGTGCCTTTGTCAATGGGGAAAGATTTTTGAGGGTAGAGGAAAACTTGCTGATAGGAATCTTTTGTAAGAACCTCTCCTACTGAGCCCTTTCCCATGTAAAGGAATGGAAAAAAAATGAGTCTGCTGAAATTCTTCACATTTTAAAATATTGCAATTTTTAAGGTTGTTAGAGTTCATGCCTTAGAATTTGAAATTCAAAAGCATTTTGAATTTTTTTTTTTAATTGCTCACTTAGTTTACAATATGCACAAAGATACACTTAACAGAAAAAAATATATTTGACAAACCAAATAAGATTTAAGATTTTGTTGTTTTGTTGAAAATAATCTCTTCTAGTTTATTTATTTATTTATTTATTTTATTTTTTTTTTTCCTATTACTCCATCCCAAGAGCTAAGATAATTAATGTCTGAATGTCTGAAAAATCCTAATTGTAATGAGTCAACTGTCACAATTACTCTCAAAGCATAGACTGGGAGAGAAAACATTCTACTGGGCTCCTAACTTCAGGAAGAATCAGCTTCTAGAATTTTCTATCTTCCTCTGCATTGATTGTACAGGTATCAGTAGAAAGTCAAGATAAAAACAATAGTCTGACTAAAACATTTACAGGAACATTATTTATTCTCATTATGCATTTTTAACCCTTTTAATAATAAAAATATTTTAAAATTCATTAGTAAAATGGAATGTCAAAACTAAAGTATTTTCAATTAAAAATGTCAAAATAAGTTGACTTCTATGATTTCTTTGTTATGTTGGCCTCATCTCACTGGCAAATTTGATCTGAGTTCCAGAAGATTAAGAATCACAGAGGAACATCTGTTTCACAGTAGAAACTGGAAATTTCTTGCAAATTGTTCTCACTCTAAGGAGTTGTTGACCAGTCCTAAGAAAATCTGTGTGCATGAAGACATGCTGGCTGAGTCATTTCTGATAGTAAGTCACAAGTCCTCCTCATTGAATGAAAAAAGGTAAAGCTACCCTAAATTTTCTTATAATAAATGTGTGATGTTTTTCATTGTTTTCTTGTAAGTTTTGTACACATTTGCCATTAGGTTTTTAGATCAGTCTAGTAAAATATGCTGAGATTTCTAAGACAAAACAAATCAAAACACAAACCAAAACAACAACAACCAGTAAATAAAAACTGGAGAAATATTATCCATGCCAAAAAGAGTAACAGTTCAATAGGAGAAGTCATCATTGCCCTTGAGTTAATGGTGAAACATTTTCAATTACATTAAAAACCATTTTGTTTTGTCTGAGATAAGCAATAAGTGAGAATTGTATTTACTTTGTTGATCTTCCCTTCCCTTCGCTTCCCTCCCCTCCTCCCCCTCCCCCTCCCCCTCCCCTTCCCCTTCCCTTTCCCCTTCCCCTTCCCCTTCCCCTTTCCTTTTTTATTTTCTACTAGGCTACTTGTACTCTGAGCACCAAAAAAAATTAGCATTGGGCCTATAAGAAGAATACTTTTGATTCTCACCTAGAAGTTCTGTCCTGTCCTTGACTATATTGATTTCTTTTGTCAAGCCAAGTTACTTTTTTTTTTTTTTTTTTTTTTGATTTTTTTTTTTTTTTTTTTAGATTTTTTTTACAAGCAAAAGGCTCTTCTGGACATTCAGAAAACAGCAGAAAACAATGTTATCCAAAGAATTTAGCAGTTTGGTGAAGAAAAAAACTCCCCTTTTTATTTTTGCCTTATTGCAAAAAAAAGGATATATATGCAACTTAAGTAGAAGGTTGAAAACATCATTCACTGTAGCTGTAGAAACAGACTAATGTCTCTTTGAAGATGTACAAGGGAATGGTAAGAGAATCTCCTGCCTTGACTCAGATTCTTTTGCTTTACTCTAGTTTTCTGCTCCACAGTAGTGTTTAATTCATTTAAAGACATTCAATGTAAAGTGTGTTCACATTCCTTTAATGTGAAGGCCCAATTCATACTGAAAGGATGACAAGAAATGGCAGAAATATGGCATTCGACTACATTTCTGTAACAAGGTCCAATAAAATCTCTGCATAAATAAGCTTTTTTTTTTTTTTAATATTGATTTTAATTTAGAAGTAATGTCAGGCACTAATTGCAGTGCCTTACACAAGTGGACAATTGAATGACACTATCTTAAACTGGAAAAATTACAATGAAATGAAACAAGGAATCTAATTCAAATTTCATCAGTGTCAGTTAAGACTGCCTGGTAATTAAGATGCTTTTTTATATGTGGGACAGTCATGTAGAAGAGTTAGTTTATTTGGATCTGAGAACTGAATACAAAGCATAAGCACCAAGATATTGGGTACCTCATTGAAGTTGTATCCACTTATTTTTTAATAAGACATTTTGTAAAATTGTTTTTATTCCATGCAAATTAAGTTTACAGCAATTACTAAACACAATATATCTTGAAATTTCAACTGCTTTGTATGAAGCAACAATTTTTTTACACAGAGATCTACTAGCATTTGCTGAAATGTAGTTAAATTTAGCCCCATTCAAAAGCTATGAAAAAGAACTGCATCCTTATGCATTCAATATTGATTTTATTTTTTCATTCTCTTCCCATGTCAAGCAGACACACAGCTGACATGGTGGGAGGTCTTAGTGTATCCTTAAAAATGAAAATAAAATCTCTTTTTTTTTTTTTTTTCACCAAGTAGCAATATGAAAGTTTCAGAAAATTAATATCAGTTCTCAGCACCTCTGCAATTCCTTTATTACTATCTCAGGCAATGGTTGAAAAATGTTATTAGGCTTCACGTCTTTAATACAGTATTTTCTTGAATATGAGAGAAATATCCTTAGATAATACAGACAACATCAAGCCAGTCTCAAAGACATCTGTGGGTATATTTTTTATTTGTGTTTATTTTATTATTTGTGTTTATATTTTAATCAAGTATTAGAAAAATCTGTTTACTGTGTTTTGGTTGTCACTGTGTTATTTTTACTAAAGCTGGCCCATTTCCGGTGTAAACTAAGATGGTTTAAAGTATGAATGTTATATATACATATATTTTTCTGATTCAGTGTCAGATTGTGATTAAATACAGATATTTTCATTTATGTCAGATTTGTTCTGTTTCTGATTCTACAGGGAGATATTAAGTCCAATGAGACATTATGGAGCAGAGTGCAAGCATTTGAAAGCTGATTTATTTTTATAAATCTATTTTGTTCACATCCTTTTATCTATCTATCTATCTATCTATATCTATCTATCTATGTCATTGCAATTTTGATCTAGGTACATTTCTGCAAAAGGTATGTTTAACAGTTCTTTAAAGGGTGGGGGTGGTGGTGGAAGATTACTGGAAGTTATATTAGGATAATTTTTCAGTGAACCTGCACTTTCACCCTAAGGAATTTTAAAGGAAATTGTCTTCTTAGGGTTATATCCAATATCATTAATTTAGTATAAGGTGGGAAAAAGAATACCTTCATTCATTTGTCTGGTAACTGTTATTTCCTTCATTCTGGTATTGCACAAAAAAATTGTAATCAATTGGCACCATCAATTTGCCTAAATTGTTAAGTTATGACTATTGCCTTTCTACTAATACATCATTGAGATAGCTGTGACAAAATACTTTTTTATTCATATAGGATACGTAACCTCACTTCAGCTTCCAGAGTTATACCTGGACATACCTCCAACCTCCATTTTACAGCACTGATTCAGCAAAACAAACACAAAGTTAATGCCCAAGGAATCAATAAAATAATTACTATGTGGTTTCAGCTATGCTTGTGCTTCAAGGTTCTGCTGCATCAGCTACATAGCTGTAATTCCTCATGGGCATCTTCTTTCTCTGCAAAATATGAATGACTGTTGTCTGCCGAATGCAACAACAGATGTGTAAACAACAAACAACACTTGAACATATAAGCTATCTTATTTTTACCTTTTGCAATGTTTTTGGGCAACCCCAACTTCTTTTTTCTTGCAATAACCACTACAATATCTGTGGTAGCTTCTGGTGAACTCTTTGGACATTAGACAACACACATTTTAATACTCTGGGGGGTAAGGGAGAAAGCGGTACATTATTATTATTATTATTATTATTAATTATTATTAAAATAATTTCTTTGAGGGTAGTCTATGCTTTTTTGTTTTGTCCTTAGCTTGCAAGCAGGATTCATCCAGTTCTGGAAGGCTGTTTTTTTTTTTTTTTTTTTTTTTTTTTTTTTTTTTAGTATCTGTGGAATTAAAATTTTCCTGAGATATCCGGATATCCGCAGTGAATTACATTTCAGTTTTCTTCTTACATGTATAGAACTTCCATGCTATTAAGTATATTGAAATAAGGGCATTGTCAGCTCCTATATATATTTATGTTTGGTATATAACATCGTTATTATTATACCATAATTTTAATGACTTTGAAAATGGTTCTTTAATCCCCACTTTGGGTATCATAGTTCCTGGAAGTGCACATGGAGCATGTATGCCATAGCACTGAAAGAAATCTCATATAAAAGGCAGACCAGTTTCCGTCCAGAAAGAGGATTTTTTGAGGTACAAGGTTCACTGTGACCCTGGGATCTCCTGGCCTTTTAGATGAGTTGGGACCACTTTGAGATCCCAGCAGAATGGTCAGATAGGGTCAAGGATTCTGGGAGCTAGGAGAAACGCCTTAGGTCCAGAATTAGAAACTAGATAGCAATGCATGGTACAGAAAAAGCAAGCTTTGTGGGAAGCATGACGGAGTCCTGCTCCATAAACACACAGAGGTATACATTATAGGTTAATGTATGTAATGCTACAGCAGACATGCATGTAACCCCAGCTGTCCATGGGAGAGGTGGAATAGGGAGACTGTTAGGGAGCAAAGAATTTCATTGATTTATATATGAATTATGAGTTCTTCCTGTTTTAGACACTATTAATCTGCTCTTGAAGAAGTCTAACAATGTAAAGGATAGATACTATCCATACTGAGCAGGAAAGCTCTGTTGCAGAGCAAGCAGTGAGAAACCACAGCATGTGAGCAACCAAATGTGGGCAGTACCAGCCTCTAGACCCCAGTTTTGCTGATCTTTAGATGCATTAGAAATCACTACAACCTCACACTAAACAATGGGCCTGGGAGCTCTGTTGTCCCACAGGTATGTTTCACCTTAAGCTTGGGAAAGGAAAAGTAAATCTTGGCTAACTCTTTAACTGTCAGCTCCTGTATGTATGCTATGACATGGACAAGGAATCTGAGTGAGTGCACCCCTCTTTTTTAGATTCCTTTCTGCTGTGTAGTGTAATCATTAAGCTGCATGAACTGTCACATGCAGGGACAGTTATTGGGAAGAATAAGAAACCTTTTCAAAGGCCAGCAGTAAGTGCAAAGAAATTAGAACCTCACTCAGTAAAAAGCAGGGAAGTCTACATCTTATATTAATGTCCTCAAGTACCTGCTAACATAGGAGGAAAGAGGCTTATTAATGGAAAATTATGAGTTTGGTAGGGATTTATGGGCTGGCTGCCTTATAACAGGATCCTGCTAGGCCTTAGACTTCCCCTGATTCATTTACAGAGCTAATATAAACCAGATAATACCTCACATTGGAAAAGGCAATAGGTTGCTCCTTAATGGTATTTGCCTTTGAGATTCCAGTAGAAACTCTGACCGACTGAGTCTTCCAGAATTTTTCAAAACACTCCCAGAAGCTGCTGTATAGCATGTCCTTCCAAACTCTAGCCTAAAATGCATCAACATTGAAGCAAGCACTGTCTATTTGATAGAGTTCCTTCAAATGCCAAAACTTGAGAAATATCATCTACTTGTTTTCCATCAATGTCCCAAGGGAAAAAAAAATATAACATTTTAGAATTTAAAAATGTATTTTTAATAAATAAAAAATCTTATGCATATGCATCTCCAGTACTTCAACTGCAGTTTGTAAGATATTTGTGATTGCTGAAAATAGATTTTCTGCTTTCTACCCAATGGAAATACAGCTCCTACCAAACAGCAACAGCAACAAAACAAAAAAAGGAACAAGACACTAGGATCTAAAATGAGGTAAAATTTTCATAATCTAAATTGAGAAGAGAAGAGAAGAGAAGAGAAGAGAAGAGAAGAGAAGAGAAGAGAAGAGAAGAGAAGAGAAGAGAAGAGAAGAGAAGAGAAGAGAAGAGAAGAGAAGAGAAGAGAAGAGAAGAGAAGAGGAAAGGAAAGGAAAGGAAAGGAAAGGAAAGGAAAGGAAAGGAAAGGAAAGGAAAGGAAAGGAAAGGAAAGGA
>JAACYP010030873.1:0-165182 GCA_011076525.1 Nettapus auritus
CTTTCCTTTCCTTTCCTTTCCTTTCCTTTCCTTTCCTTTATTCCTTTTTTTCCTTTAATATAATTTCCAGATATTTCTGCAAGACATTAGCAATAGCAGTTGCTATGTGGCCAAGAAATTCTGTTTAGAGTCTTTACAAGTCATTCTAGACAAACAGTCAAAAAAAAATAAAAAAAAAATGGTGCAATAGGAACACGTGGCAATTTTTTTCACTTAGTAAGTCAGAGTTCAGTTCAACATTTCTTTTTAGCAGTCACCAGTGCAAACCAGAATGAAGAAACACGAATTAATGTTCTAAATATTTGCCTTTGTATTTGAAGAGAGCTGGTCTTTTAGCAGTTCTACTACAGTATACGGTGTCGAACTCGCAGTGAGATGCACAGCTATGTACCTCCTCAGCTGTTTGTATAGTGAGGTCCTAAAAGCTGTCATCAGAATTACAGCAGCTCTCAGAGGTCTCCTCAGTGTTGGGAATGCAAGGAATTTTCAGACCCCCTCTTTTCCTCAGGAAAATGGTGAAGGAAAGATTTAGCTCGGATTCCACTGCAGTATGGCTGTTCAGGATAGAATGGTAACTCAGAATTGTTTGTGTGCATGAGGGAGCCCAAAGGACAGATGTGCTTTTTGTACCAAAGCTGACATGATCAGTGGGATCGTGTGGGCTGGAGGCTCTGACATGTGGAGCATATGGCTCTCCTGAGACTTGTTCTCCTATTGTCATGTGGAGACAGCCTTGTGAAATGTTACTTCTTTTCATATTACTTTGTCCACCAACGCTTTTCCCATCTCCAAAGATCAGAACATCTCTGCTATTGTGATCCAGATGTCTTCCCCATTCCGGGAACGAAGGCCTGCCAGCTCAGTGCCACTGCTGCAGGAGCTGTGGTACAAATGTGTCCTGGTAGTGCTATACCCATGAAAGGTTTTACCGTGGTTAACAGGGGACAGATGTGACTTTGTGTCACTTCTAGGCTGCTCTAACAGAATTGTCATCCTCACAACCCCCAGGAAAGATGCAACCTGCCTGTATCACCGTGCTGCTCTTGGTGAGGGCGTCAGTTGTTCGTGCTCTGTTGAACACAACACTGTCACCCTAACTGTGAACTCACCCAAAACCTCTTACACAACCCTTTACTTCCTGATGAAAAGAAATTAAAGCCTTCTCACGCCCCAGCTGCAGATGACAGCTGCTGATGGTGATGTGGGCACCCGGCCCAGCTGGTGGCATGGCCTCCAGGGGTCCCAGGAGGGAGCGCTAGGCCCAACTCCTCTGGGGCCAGCTGGGGCCCGTGGCGCTATGTTTGCTGTGCAAAATATACAGCCCTGCTGCAGGACTGATGTTCAGATGATGGTGGAACTGTAGCACCATCATCTCGAGCTCCATGTAAATCCAGGGAAAGAAATCCACCAGAAGACTGTGGTCTGGAGGCTTCTCCCACCAGTCCATACCTGTCAGTGCCCACGATGGGGAATTGGCTTCACCCATGGGCAGCTGCCAGGCACAAGGAGCCTTCCTCCTGCCTGCCCTTTGCTCCCTCCTAAAGCAGTATCATACACAGAAGTTTGCAAACAAATAAAGCAAACAACCCTTTCATTCTCATCTGAAACAACTGTGGTGAATGTGACAATACTGCAGGTAAAGCAAAATGATGTCTTCCTTTCTTAGTTGTCTTCAATGGCAAACCATTTTTTTGACTATCATTATCAGAATCCATACACACTGTTGCCATCATTCAAACCAGATGTCCATTCAAAACACGAACAACACATGTATTGGTGGTTTCACAGGAGAATTGTCTGAAGTAAAGTGAGGAGTGGGAGAAAAAAGCACAGGATGACCCAGCACAGAAGAAGCGCCTAAAAGCTGGGAAAAACAAAAACAAAAACAAAAACAAAAGAGAGAGAGAGCAGGAGGAAAAGAAGAGCTATGCCATTTCTGCCATTTCATTTAATCCTTCTGTGCAAAGATGGGGTCCAATATCAACAGATGAAATTTCCTAATGAAAATATTTCATGGGACCTAGCATTGCCTAATCCATTGACCAAAACTTTTTGGAGTATCAGCTTGTGGTTGGTGACCTATCATGTGTGTTTCCTGGATGGCCTAATCTACTGGCTTTGGGCCCCGGAGTTCAACTGCATCTTGTTTAAAGAATAGCATACAGCTCTTAGATCCAAGTGATTACTGGCTGATTTATATAAATGTTAATATGAATACAGAGGTAAGGGATTTTCTTTTGCCCACAGAAGACTTCAAAATAAATCATAGATGCAAATATTGATGTCTTGGAAAATGAAGCTAAAGTAAACTGTCAATGAGACTTACGTAAATCACTCTAATTTTTTATTTTTTATTTTTTATTTTTTTTAAGGAGAACACAAACTCTCAGCATCAGCCAGCTGGCATGCTCGAAGTCTGTCTGTAAATATTAAAAGCTTTTCCCTGGCAAGAATACCAAAATATTACTGGTATCTCTGGCATGTAATTCAAATAAAGATGAAGTAAACTGTAAATGTTATCATAAACCTTAAATAGTCCTGATATCTACTAAATGTAGAGCTTCATTCTGCCAGGCTGACATAACCTTAAGTAGTGCTTGAACAACGACTGTGTTGGGTGATTTCCTGTTAAGTACATGAAGTGTTTTAATGAGAGGCATGTTTCTTTAATGTAACTTGGTACTTTTTCTGTGTTGTTGCTGATAACCCACTCCTCTCTTGCTCTTTATGCAGCAAGCCTCAGGCTGGACTGATGTATTACCTTGTTAGGTTTTCCTAAGACTTGTCCATGAAGTTTGAGACCTCCTGAGCCTTTTGTATATGAGCAAACAGCACATATGACAAATATCCTGTGCCTTTTGGAGAAGGCCGACCTGGCAGCACATGTGCTTAAGGACACACTGAGGATTTCTGGTTATGAGGTGGCCCTGGATGGACACATCCAGCCCGCTGTGTGAGTACCTTCAGTGACTGCCCAAGGCACAGGAGAGGGTGCAGACCCTCAGGAGAGGACTACCATCCATACATTTGGAAATCCTGAAGAAATAAAGCAGCTGCCCAAAGTACATTCAAGTAAGAGTGAGGAAGATTATTCTGGGAGAAGCTGTCTGTCTGTCAGCTTTATCTGTTTCTGGTTCATGGAAAATGTATCTCAGAGCCAAAGGTGAGAATGTCCCACTTCTTACCCCTGCTTTTGTTGATTAAATCTGGTACGTTTGCAAAGACAGCAGTTTTCTCATGAATATACTGGTAATGTAGGAAAAGAGTAGGAAAAGCTGGAAAGCTGCTGGCTGCTGGACATGCCTGTCCCCACCAGCACCAACCCTGTCTGAACTGGGTGAATGAGAGCCTGGCTCCTCTGAGGCACCGCATGTGCCTGGGCTCCGCCACCGCCCCTCGGCCCTTCCAGGTCAGCCTGTGTCTGTGCCTCAAGCACAAGCATGCTTGCTTACATTTATGTGGCGAGCCTGGAACTGAGAACCATCAAATTAATCAAGGAGTGGAGTTGCTCACTCTGTTAGTTAGTCCGGTGGTGGCGGCGGTGCAGCTAATTGCACACACTCCAGTCTTGGGAGCCCCACTTGAGCAACTGCATCTGAGCAGCAACTTGGCAAACCCCAGCAGAGCTCTCCACAGCACAGCACTTGACCCAGGTAGCCTGAGGCCCACAAGATTTGTAATTAAATTTCTACAGCTCTGTGATACAGCATAATGAATCAAGCAAAAATTACTTATTATTATTATTATTATTATTGTTGAAATATCAAAAAATAGTGCCTGTGATGCGGAAAGAATACATTTCCAGGCACAATTATTTTTAGATAAAAAGCAATAGGAGTTGTTGTAAGATTCAGACTTGTGTTTTTCCTGCCTTTCCAAGCATCGGTTTGGCAGGGTCAGGTATACTTAACACAATATTCCACAGTTAGGCAGAAGGCTAACTTGAGCAATATGGCATTATTTTTTTTCAAGGCGACTCAAAGAAAGAGCCCAAAAATGTGTCTAGATTTTTTTTCTGCATATCAGTAATGTGGAAGATAATAAAATATTTATGTTACATAACAGGAACCCTCCGGCTATGCTTTATTTGGAAATGTGAAAAAAAAAAAAAAATATGCAAGGGTTTCTCTGAAATGAGCATTTGCTAACTTAATGGGAAATGCAATGTGGATTTAGCAGAAATGATGAACAAAAGCAGCAGACTGAGGTAGCAAGTGGAGTGCTCTGGAGTTTTGATGCCTTCTACATGCCACCATCACATGGAGGATTATGTGCTTACCGCATTTGCCAGGAGGGCAGTTTTTCTTTTTCCCCACACAAATGTGTGTCTTGTGTATGCTTCTAAGGCTTTTAACTGAGATGGAGTGTGTTTCTGAACAGAATTACCCATGAGTAGTTAATGCTCTGCCAGGGAGTGATACAAGAGATGGAAGCAGAGCTCGGTCTGAGCGTATTGGTGATGTCCACACTTCCCAAACGAGGCTGGAGGCTGGTTTTGCTGAACTATGGCAGACGAGGGGGTGCAGGATTACCCACTGTTGGTGGTGTTAGAGTTAAAGTGCTTGCTGGCTTTTCTCTCCTGCTGTTAACTCTCTGAGTGCAAAATAGGTGTTGAAATATTCTCTGATAACATCACACCATCGTAGGCATACTTGGCCTTTCCCAGAATGGTGCAAAAATACCACAGAAAGATAAATGCAATGTTCCTTGACATTCTGCCTAGATATTTCATCACAGCATTGCTACATAACAACATTATACTGCACCGTGCCATTACCTACTTTCTGACAGGGCATTATCCCAGGTAAGGGCTCAGGTATCCTGCAGATAAATTGGATAAGTGAACAGATGCAGAAAAAAAAAAAAAAAAAAAAAAAGCACGAACACTTAGTGGACAAAAGGCTGGCAGAAAGTCTGAATCTCAAAATTGCAGCTGTCGGTGCTCAGGTCAGGCAGAATGGACTCCTGCACACAGTTCTCTGCCATGGCACTGATCTTATTTATTCAATTAACAGTCCTGCAATCAAAACAGCCTCATAATTTGTTATAATTATGCTTGTACAAAAAGACTATGCAAGACTAAGTGGTTTTTAGCACTGGCAGATTTTTTTTTTTTTTTCCCTGTTTTAGCATCTGTTCATCTGAGGGCTGCTTGCAGCACACTGCAACTGGACAAATTGGCGGTGGTCAACGGGAAACCCAGATTTTGCATTTTCTCTGGCCAAGGATATCATGCTGGGTACTGATAGCCAGGCTGTGCAGAGCTGCTTTTAGGGATCAAACTGGAAAGCAATGAAGAGAAGGGGCTCGACAGCGACTGCTCTAGATCTATTTATTTATTTATTTTGCCTTCCTCGTCTGTGAAGTATGTTCCCTGAAGCTGCTGGGGCCAGTGTGGTTTCTTCCACAGTTCCTGTGTTGGGATTCAGTAAGCAGAGTATGGGGAAGGTGAGTGGCTGGGGACAGGAGGTTTTTGCTGGGCCTGGTGTTGTACATGCTTCACAGTACTTGGAGAAAATGCTGTAGATTTTCTGCTTATTTTCTGAGATTCTGAAGTCTGAAAAATGCCTGCTGTATCCCAGTGTTATGCAAGCAGCAAAATGCAAAGCCTCAGCTCTGATCAGTGTTAGCTCTCCTGTGTCCATGAGGAGCAGTTAGCTCCTAGTTGTTAATATCTGCCAAATATATTAATAGAGAAAACTCAGAAAACTTGCCAAGAGCAGAGTCATCAATCAGTGCCCCTGGGTGTTGGCAGATGGAGGGTGTGTGGCAGCATGGGACAAGGACAAGCCAGTGAATGCATTGCTGCTGGAAGCCATCTCCCCACGTGCCCTCACTTCTGTACAGACATTAAAATGGGCTGCCCGTGGTGGCTCTTGCAGATGGTTCAAAGGCAGGTGAAGCAAATGTACAGCTGTATTTGCTCAGCACAGAGGTACAGTGACAAAGGTGAAGTCCTTAGTAACATGCATGGATGCCACAAATCATGCAACTATTGAAAAGTTGGGGGCCTGCTGGAACACGGACTCATCAAACTGAAAGCAGGAGGATGTTCAGCTGTGAATTCACCCCCTCATACAATATGAAGGCTGCTAGGTATACATGTGGCCATGGATATGTTGTTTTCTGATGAGGCTAGCAGTGTTTGAAATAATATTAAGGAAATATGTGATGGAAGGCCCTGATTTGCACCTGCTACTAGACTCCTGGTCAGCAAAGGACAGAAGAGAGCCCCACTCCCCGTACAGAGTGCACTGCATGGCAGAAATATAGTTAATTGGTGCACAAGAGATGGCTTGAAAAATTCCCATGCAGGTGAATTTGCTTCTAAAATTTCCAGATGCTGCAAAACTGGAGGAGCCCAAGCATGCTCTGTCCTCTCCCCAGCTTTCTGTCAGTCACCAGCATTTCCCATTTACAAATATTCACCTCCCTGCTCAGCAAGTGCTATCTGCATTCCCACTATCAGCAGCACGCCAGTGTGTGGCTTCAGCCTCGTACACAATTAAAACTTTAAGAAGCTTGTGATGCAGAAGGCAAGTTCCTAAATCAAATAAAAATGTTCTCGATTTGCTTCAGACTCGACAATAATTTGTTCCAAATTTCACACTCTCCATAGGTTCAGTTTCCACAAACTCACACTAATTAGCTGCAGAGCTTCTTTTAAATTTACAAAAGCAATCATTCTCCGTGATAGCTCTATGCTATGCCCAACTCCCTCTGAATAGACTTTAATGACATGGTAACCATGGTTACAGTATATAAAATAGGCAGCCCCGAAATGTGGAAATGTAACAGTGTAATATAATTTTCTCTGGAAAATAAAGGTTTTTGGCATATTTGCATTAATTAGGACATCACATTAAATATTTCATATCTGCATTCTTTACGAAAATAAAAGTCACAACTGACAAAACGATTATTTTCAAAGCAGCAAACAGCACCATTGGAAAAGCATTTTCCGTGATAAAACATTATAACTGGACATCCATAAGTGCCATTCTGGTAATTCGGAGTTAGAGCATGTTGGAAGCGAGCCCAGAGATCCGCTGCGAGCGGAGCTGCCATATGTCACCCAGCTCAGGCTTTTCATCGAGGAGTGGCGATGGGGAGGAAGCTGCAAAACCTCTCATCTGCAGGATTGAGCAGATAATGGGGGAGATCTGTGAGCCGGCACAGCAAACCAGGACTCTCACCTTCGTGTTTTCAGGATTTTATTTATTTATTTATTTATTTATAGCAACTGTTTAACAGGTATAAAACAACTTATTGCATGTAAGTCAAGAATGCTGATAAGTGATATTCAGCATCTTTAGTGAAAGTTGCAGCCCTCTCCATCAAAGTTTCATACATCACAAAACTGTTTTGGGTGAGGGTTGAGGATCCTTAGATCTATCCTTTCTTGATCTGCCTCTCCATGGCAGATCTACTCATGCTGGTGGGCTGGGACATGAGCTAGAGCATTTTAACCCTCCAATTTACACCTTTAGCACCCCTGCTGTGGCAGTTTGTTGGGAGAAGGGAGGAGGGCAGCCATCCCAGGGGAAAGGAGAGGCAAAACGCAACCCTGCTGTAACTGTTGCCCTAACTGTGTCATGTGCTGCCAAATAGATGTACATACAACACGTTGGGTGTATCATCCACAGCTAGTTTGGAGTTCCAGAGAGAACCTGAACCAGTTTGTCTGCAGTGACCAAACTCGAAAGCTTACTTCCATGCTGCTTGCTGCTCTGTCCCCTCCAGGGGACAGCTGCAGAGTGGTCCTGACAAACCTCTCTGCTTATGGTTATCTGCAGCAGTGATGCCATAACGAGTGGCAAGCATCCCTGGAGTGACAGTTTTCAAGCAATACAAAGGCGGTTACTTTATTTTCTCTTGAAGCATTCATCAAATGACATTAGATGAGGAATGCATTTATATAAACTGGTCTCTTCATGACAAACTGATGCACAAGAGAAAAGATTAAATTAATTGAAAAATTGTTTATTATGAATAGGTCATTTAGCTCTAGCCTCAAGCAAACCACCTCCTTATCAACTGGACATGGACGGATACTCCAAGTACAGCTGTACCTCTTGTTCCCTCATCTGTAGCCTAGTGAGAGCAACACAAAGGAAGGAAGATTAACCTTAGAAAATACAAAAGGATGAAAGGTTGGAGAAAATCCTTCAGTTCCATTTAGGTCAGGATGGCATTCAGCAACAACTCTGTCCAATTAGACAACTGGAGCGGATTTGTGCTTTGTCCCTGTGTCTTGGGCACTCTTGTTGCAGAAACAGAAGTGAAGGATAACATTTTTATTTCCAGCTCCAAAGCACAGATATAACAATATTGCATTGATTTAGGGAAAAGACACAGGAGGTGTTTTTTTTTTTTTTTTTTTTTTTTTTCTTCCCCCCAGGAGACTGATCCTTTTTTTGTGTGTTTTTGATTTTTTTCCCACCATGCAGACAAGATCAAATTTAGAATCTCAGTTTTGCTTAGCTAGATCTTGTTTTCCTTAATACAATCCTCTGATAAGGACATTTCAAATCCAGGAAATGATAACAGGGAAAATGTAATTAAAGTTGTCATGCATGTGTTCTTGATGACCTTGGATTCCATTTCTGAGGTATACTCTGTTTGTGCAGAAGGGACAAAAAGAGCAGGACTCCTTTCTGAATCTTGTGCATTTTGAAACTATTTCTCCTCACAGCACAGAGCATCTCAGATATTTACAAAGGACCTGTCACCATGGGAACAGAATTAAATAACAGAAAAGCAAAGGTAAAAAAGTATATTCTACTCCTCTATATGCTTTCAAAGAAAAATGGGACTGAGTAGAGCACCAGCTCCAAACTTCAGTCCTGGTTTAAGTTCAGCCTAAGGGTTTCCAGCAAAAGCATCAATGACAATACCCTCTCCCCTCGTCCCTTTCTTTGAAGAGTATACCACCACCAAGAAATGAAAGAACATATTTGAGAAGGCAATGACATGTCCCAGACTACAAAGTGTCTTTCTGAAAAAAAGCTTGGGGTAAAATCCTAGTCATCATAGTCAATGCAAAAGCTAGCATGGATTTATTTAATTTTTTTTTCTCCTTAAAACAAAGTGCAGGCTCAACACACTCTCCAATAGTCAGACATGAAGTAGATACGTGGTGACTGCCAGCTATTCAGACTTGTTGGTCAGATCAGCTGGTATTTTCCAGCCCAGGATCACCCCGCTGAAGTCCCAAGGACAGACTGACGTCGGTCCCTGCCCTGTCAGTACGGCTGTGCCCACCTGGCCCAGCTCTGCAGCCCACTGAGAGAGGTGGCAAAGGTGTCTCTTACCCAGACGCCCAGCGCTGACATGCCTGCTCACTGAATAATGTGTCCTCAAACTATTCTGATGCTCTGAATAATTCAAATCTACTAAAAATATGTCACTTTTATGCATAATTAGACTGCTAGTATCTTTTGAAACTGAGTAACTATACCCAAATTATAATAAAAAAGGACAAAGATATAGACCTGTGATACCCTTCTTAGTTTTTGCTGCTGTGTTTTTGAGCTATACACTTCCACAAGCATGGTGTTCTGCAGCCAATAACATATACTGTGGTTTCTTCTCTAGTCCCAATGCCATACAGACATGCCAGCAAGGCGCATTGTGGGGGCTGGCTGTCTAAAGGTTAATACACATTATTCAATATTATTAACACACAATACTTGTGCTTTCCAGTCCAAACCTGTGCTGACCTGATCAGGAGCATTTCCTGAGTGAGGACAACCCCACAGAATTTGATCCACAGAATTTCTGAGGAGACCTTGAGAAGTTCAGTCATCACAGTAAACATCGCATCCAGGTCTGTAGTTAAGTTCTCTCTCTTCCCCTGCCAATGTAGAGCTGTATTTTTTATTTTATTTATTTGAAGAAGCTCTGCTGGCAGATATTTCGCAGTTGCTTGGAAAGAAGAAAGATCTTTTTTTAAATTGCTGCATTGCAACATTGCTCCTCACTGGTATTCAACATCCCATGACACGACACGGAAAGCCGTGTCAACAGACCTACCTTAGTGAGCAACCCAGCTAAGCACAACGTGAGTCATCTTCTGAGCTCCAGTTGGCTGATTTGGGAAGAATTTGCAGGTGTGTGTTTGTTTGGATTAAAAGGAGACTATTTCAAGTGAGGACAATGTTTCATTCCTGCTCCTTACTCCCATATGCACATTTTATTTGTCACTCCTGTCAACAAGCATTTGTAAACTAAAAATAATGTGTTAACTACACACGCTACATTGCAGTGCTTTGGAAGACATTGAGCTCTTTCTGCTTGCAGCATGAATTTCGTCTCTTGGCTGCCTCCCTCCTTTGGTAGACAGCTCTCTTGCTGCGCCAGTTGGAAAGGAAGACAAGTCTCACCCCTCACCCCTTCTCAGTTTACTCACCATTACTTTCGTAGTTAACATTCAGAGAATAGCAACAGCTTCTGAAAGCCCAAATGTTTTGGAGACAGCCCTGGGAAACCTGGCTTGAATCATCTTTCAGGGCAAATTTGTGAGACCCCATTTTTCACCAATGGAAGTTATGTGCGAGCAAACAACAGCCTAACTGGGAGCCCCTCAGGTTAAACAAACTTGGTCTTCATTTCCAGCACAGGTTTTCTGTGTCAGCTCTGCCAGATAGCTCAGACTCTTCTGGAATAATGGCCTCATTACATATACAGGATACAAATTGTAAACTGCATTTTGTCATCTCAAGGATAAATTACACCCAAAGAGCTACAAAACAGTGAGTGAGAATAATGTCCGGCACATGTATTTTGCATGGCTTTAGAAGGAGCAATATATATATGTAATCATTACCATCCAGGCAGCAAGGTCAAGGTCAACTCTTTTGCATTGTTTGAGCTCTTGAGGTCATGTAAAAAGGAGTGTGATCATTATCCAGCATCACCTCATATTGCATCCAAATATTTTAGTAAAAACCTTATCTGATTATTCACAAGGTCTTCCCACTGATCTTTCACAAGCGTATGTGAGAATATAAGACAGGCAAAAACAGAGGAGGAAGGAGGAGAGAAGTAAAAGTCTATAGAAAACAAGGGAAAAAGAATGGGGAAGAGAAAAAAAAAAAAAAAAGAGAGAAAAAAAAAAAAAACTTTATTGATGCTAAATTAAAATTAAAATGGGATAAATAAGGAAAATTTCAGGACAAAAAAAAAAAAAAAGGAAAGAAAAAACTAAGCAAACAGAGTGCAAAAATTGTAAATGTAATAATAAGAGATGATCATTAATATAGACAGCTGTCTTCTGTTCAGCACAGACACACAAAAAAATTTCACTTCTGAAATTGCCTGACCTCAATTTAATTGTACTTTAATCTTCCAACAAGGTGTCCCAAGTGGAAGTAGAATACACAATTATTTTCATTTTTCATAATTAGAGCAAAATGACATTCCATTTATATTCTGTTTCCTTTTCTATTAACAAATGAAAAATAATAATAATAAAAAAAGAATAACCAAAATGATTGGACCTCTTTGTCCTTGATTGCATCTTCCTTTCTCAAATATAATTTGTTCTTAGGTGGTTTAAGTGTTTGATTAATTAGGGACCCCAGATGTAGAAACACACAGGATCCTCATTAGAAGAACAGAAAGAGAGTTGAGGAATTTTGCAATGGTTTGCCTGAAATAGGCACTGCTAGAAAAAGCATCACTGGCTGTAACAGGAATGCTGCATCTTTAACAAGCGAGTAGTGTTGGCAATTGCAGGACTCGTACAGTGAGAGATGTATCATTGTTCTCTGAGACACTGCTTACACCTATCCCATTCTCTTAATGGGTCTGATAAGCCATTAGGACCTTCTCTGCTATTCCTGCTTGTCCAAAAATGTCCCTGAGCTCCAATGGGGTTAAGTCATGCACTAAAACACTGAGATGGGTGGGCATACTCAACTCTCCTCTCACAGTGCCTAAGATAACTGTACCGACTCCATGACTTGCCACCAGCTCAATAGCAACATTTTCCCATTAAACTAGAGCAGAGATGTCACTTGCTGTTTTCCCAAGGGAAAGGGTTTGTTTGTTTCCTCTTGACTTTTCACTTGCTCTTTTAACACCTTTTTTGGTGGGATGTTATTCTGGGACAGCACTAATGGGTCCTTGTTTGCAGTTATGCCACTGCTATTGAAGATAGTGCCCCAAGTTTTTTTTTTGAAGGCATATAAAACCAGCACTGATTTTTAAGGCCTCCTAAAACCACACTTAGATGCTAATCTAGTTTACTGATCCTGTAATTGGATACACATTGGCAAACCCAAAGGATGGGATGAAGCTCCCCCAGTACTTTGAAGGATGTGCACATTGCTAAGCCATAGTCAGAGAGGTCTGGTTCCTATAAGTGGTGCCAATGAGAGCAACATGCAGTTTCAGGGATGCTTATGTGATGCTCTTCATGTAGGCTTAATTTCACAAAGGCCTGTACACCAAAAGCCAGGCTCCCATTGTTGAATCTATTGGCCATGGAGCTATTATGGTTAATGATAACGGGGATTTTCTCTCTGGTTGATATCCCTCCACCTTCCTGAGATTTTTCTGATTGAGAATGACGTGGGAGAAGTCTGGAGGAGGAGGCTCAGGAAATCTGTTTGAAACCCAAACACCAGAAAAACACTTGCAAAAGATCATTTCTTCCAGCAGATCATTTCTTCCAGTAGAAGATGCATAATTTAGAAATAATGATTTGCAATGCAGACAGCTCACATAGTTACATGGAAAGAAAGAGAATTTTGCAAATGAAAGGAATGAAACTTTACTACTGTGGGATTAATGGAAAGCACCAAGGAAACATTAACGCTGCCTGCAAGAGGTAGCAGACAGTTGTCATGCTGAAAAGCATTTCTATATTATTTTAAAGGTGTAGAAAAACATATCATGAAAATAAGCAAAGAGGATTGAAGATTATCTTTGACATGTAATATTTACAGCCAGAGAAAATAGCTATTATTATTTATGTAGCAAAGATAGACATTACAGGATTCTTGTGGACATCCAGCAATATTGTTTAATAATAAGAAGTAATTTCAGTCTTGCTCCATTCATAGAAAAATTAATTTCAAGCATTTCTAGCACTCAGACAAAAAATAATGAACAAATTAACAACAGAACAACCTAACAACCCCCACCCCCCAATACCTACACACACACACACACACTCCTGCATCCTAATCTCCAAGGACTGAAAAGGTGTTGGTTTGTGGTCCAACGCTCCAGCTGTACTTGGAGATGGTCCTGGAGACAGGCTGAGCACGCTGGGGCCAGCCTGGGCTGAGTGATCCCTCCTGCCAGTGTCCCCGAATGTGCTACAAGTCTCAGAAGGAAGATCAGTGCCAGAGGGCAAACACAGTTCAGCCAAGGAGCCTGGCTCACAGGAAAGCATCAGAAAGAAGGTGGAAGATATAGCTCCTTGGGTGACCATGTTTTCACAGAATCACAGAAATGTAGGGGTTGGAAGGGACCTTGAAAGATCATCGGGTCCAACCCCCCTGCCAAAGCAGGTTCCTCAGAGCAGGCTGCACAGGTAGGCGTCCAGATGGGCCTTGAATATCTCCAGAGAAGGAGACTCCACAACCTCTCTAGGCAGCCTGTTCCAGTGCTCCGTCACCCTCACCGTGAAGAAGTTATTTCGCATGTCGGTGTGGAACTTCCTGTGTTTTATCTTGCGGCCATTGCCCCTTGTTCTGTCCCCACAGACCACTGAGAAGAGGTGGGCTACATCTTTCTGTCTCCCACCCCTCAGATATTTATACACATTGATAAGTTCTCTCAGTCTTCTCTTCTCCAGGCTGAACAGACCCAGGTCTCTCAGCCTTTCCTCATAGGAAAGATGCTCGAGGCCCCATATCATCCTCATGGCCCTCCGCTGCACTCTTTCCAGGAGATCCCTGTCTTTTTGGACCGGGGAGCCCCAGAACTGGACACAGTACTCCAGGTGAGGCCTGACCAGGGAAGAGTAGAGGGGGAGGATCACCTCCCTTGACCTGCTGGCCACGCTCCTTTTAATGCCAGGATCCCATTGGCCCTCTTGGCCACGAGGGCACAGTGCTGGCTCATGGTCAACCTGTCATCCACCAGGACCCCCAGGTCCTTCTCCTCAGAGCTCCTCTCCAGCAGGTCATCCCCCAGCCTGTACTGATACTTCTGGTTGTTCCTTCCAGGTGCAGGACTCTACACTTGCTCTTATTAAATCTAATTTGATTTCTTCCTGCCCATCTCTCCAGATGGTCCAGGTCTCGCTGAATGGCAGCACAGCCTTCTGGCATGTCAGCCACTCCTCCCAGCTTTTTGTCATCAGCATACTTGCTGAGGGCAGACACTATTCCCTCATCAAGGTCGTCAACGAAGATGTTGAACAAGACCAGACCCAGCACCGACCCCTAGCGGGAACACCGCTAGTCACGGGCCTCCAGCCAGACTCTGCTCCACTGATCACCACCTTCTGAGCTCGGCCAGTCAGCCAGTTCTCAACCCACCTCGCCATCCACTCATCTATCCCACACTTTCTCAGCTTTGCTAGCAGGATGCCATGGGAGACAGTATCGAAAGCCTTGCTAAAGTCAAGGTAGATGACATCCACCACTCTCCCCCATCACCAAGCTGGTAATGCCATCATAGAAGGCAATGAGGTTGGTCGAGCACGACTTCCCCTTGGTGAATCCATGCTGACTACTCCTCATAACATTCTTATCTTCCAATTGCTTGGAGATGGCTTTTTTTTTTTCTTTTTTGTTTTGTTTTCTTATAGATTGGAGTTGAAAATTGATTCTTGGCCAAAAACTTTCATTTTTTTTTTCCTTTATGTAGAGTCAGTATTTTCATTCGGAGAGAAATCTTTCTCTCTCTCTTTTTTTTTTTTTTTTTTTTTTTTTTTTTAGCTCTGATTATGTGAAATAGTTGCTTTAGTTGAATGAAAAATCAATATTGATGCTATTGTAAGAATGTGGTAAAGCTGCGAGTGTCCATACCATGAGGCAACTTCAGTAACTCCAACCATTCTGGATGATGCAATTTTAGACTAGAGCTTATCAGCATTTCAAACCTTTGTGCAATTCTTGTGTTTCCAGAAGTAAATATTGTCCTTCCATTTTTCCTTGAGGGAGAAAAGCTTGGTAGATGGTCAAAAGGCCAGGAGGTGTAGGGTGGATTGCAGCTGGTGAGTGCACATGTGAGTTCAGTACTCAGTGGGGCAAAAAGATGTCAAAGGAGCAAAAAACAAGAGCCGGATGAATTGCTACAGGAGAGGTGAGTAGTACCTGAAATCATGCTTCCCACTTTTACAGTGAAACATTCAATGACAATCATGCTTAGGACAGCAGACAGACTTCAAAATGTCAAGAGAACAGAGACCTATCAATAGATAAATGTATGACATTTGCCATGAACTGAAATCCACTGGAACTGGAATATGAAATGGGAGGTCCAGTAGAAAGGACTCCAGTGAAACCATAAATGTTGTCTGAAAAGCTGCAAATGTAGGACCTATAGTCAGTGGATGAGGAATACATAATTCTTAGAATCATAGAATGGCTTGGGTTGGAAGGGACCTCAAAGATCATCCAGTTTCAACCCCCCTGCCATGGGCAGAGACGCCATCCACAAGATCAGGTTGCTCAAAGCCCCATCCAGCCTGCCCTTGAATACCTACAGGATGGGGCATCCACAGCTTCTCTGGGCAGTTTGTGCCAAGGCCTCACCACCCTCTGAGTGAAGAATTTCCTCCTAACCTCTAAGCAACACTAGGCTTTTGAACTTGACTTTGACCCTCTGCAAAAATGTAGAACAAATTTTGAAGGAATGCATAAATAAGAGCAGAAAGGCGGTAGAAAGTAGACTAAATTGCAGCATGGTTTTACCAAAGATATATCATGCCAGACTAATCTTTTTTTTAAAAAAAAAAAAAAAAAAAAATTAATAAAATCAGTGATTTCCTACACAGAGGTAATGGAGCAGATATAACATAGAAAGATTATAGTTAAACATTTTTTACAGCACTTTATAGGGAATTAGTATTTAAGTTGAAGATATTAGGGATTAATGTAAAGTGGATAAAGAGCTGTTTAAGGGAAAATTTGCCCTATGTCATATTTAAAGGAGTATGAGGATGGCAGATGTTCCTGCCTCAACCATCAGTACTGGGATCTATGCTGGTTAATATATTAAGTGGCCAAGGAGGTAGAATCAAATTATTTACTAATGAAATTTGCATATGACATGAAGCTGAGGATTTTATCAACAGCAAGAAAGTAGAGGGTCACCACAAGAACATTTTGCACAAGTGACTGAAGTAATTTGGAATATCATGGTCTCTTCTGCTCAACTACGCTCAAGAAAAAGAAAAAAAGAAAAGAAAAGAAAAAAAAAAAAAAAAAAAGAACCTGAATTGTAATAAGAACACAGAGAGCTTCAAGAAATGGAGTAGCCATTTTATGAAGAAAAATTAAGACTATGGTTTATGAAGGTTCAGAGGGGATTCACAGTTCCTTATTTTCAAGGGCAATTGTTAAAAGGAAGAAGAATAATTTAGTTGAAGCAAAAGAAAAAAGACTTAAACATCCCAGGAATTAAATTTGGAAACAGAGATTGAAAAACAAACAAACAAAAAAAAAACTGAACTTTTAGTTTTAGTTTTTAGAAAACGAAACCTGTGATACTAGTCTTTAGTACTTGATATTTTGGGATCTCAAAGAAACTGATGAATGGATTACTGTTTGATAGCAGCATATTTACATATTTGTACATAATATTAATAATACTGCATATATCATATTTAGTTTTATACTACATTTGATAATTATTCTTAGTAGGAAACTGGAAAATGTTGCTATCTTTTATAAATACAATTCAGCTTCTGAGGTGGAATCAGTGAAAAAGGAGAATATTTCATATTTCATGAAATTCTGGAGGTTGCCCAATCTAAGAGAATGTAAATGGAAAACACTGCTGGTTCTAGTATCATTATAGTATCATTATAGTCTTGGGTGATTGATTTGTATACTCCGTCATGGTAGAACAATTAACTGATTTGGTATCACATCGGTGGTCTGGGGAAACTGGTATATTGTTCTTTCTTCTGTCCTCTCTGTAACATGAGGTGGTAGACCCCTTCCTAGCATAACTAAAGAGTTTTATTTAATAACCTTCCAGAGACATGGAGGAGGTCTTTGAATTCTTCTACTTTTCCTATAGCCCATTATAATACAACTTTTGTCTAATGAAGACCTTAAGTTGGTTCTAAGATGCCGGAAAGCATACTTATACTTTAGGATAAAGCCTAGTGTAGTTTAGAAACTTTACAAATTGTCTGCAGTTGCATGGTTTATCAAATTGAAAGAAACAGAACTGAGCAACCCATTAAGGTCTTTATGATTCTTTATTTTTTTGTTCCTCACTTCTGCAATTGTACTGATGTACAGTCATTAGCAAGGAGAACGGGTGGGTGGGTTGGCTGCCATCCCAGAAATTGCTCAGGTTGTCTTTCTGAAATACCTTTTCTTTTCACATAGCTGTTCAAGAGCCATTTGACAATGAGAGCTTCTAAAAGACATTGTGTAAAAGACATTTGGTACGTGTCCTAAGCTCAGAACTGATCCTACAAGGCCAAAGCAACTCATCAGGGAGGATATATATTCTTGAAGAATGCCAAAGACATCAGGGAAGAACTTCATAGGGACAGAAGCCTCCTTCTCCTTCCTTAGAAAGAGCACTAGTTCCATCCACTTCTATAGACAACCCACACACATGTATAGAAGACTTTATTTTCTGTTTTTGTTGTTGTTGTTGTTGTTTGTTTGTTTTTGTTGTTGTTGTTTGTTTGTTTGTTTTTAGGAGAGACACAATTTGTGGAAGTGCTGGAGTATGTAGGAATGACATTAGATTTTCCAGACCTCATGTTCTCTTCTACAGGCTTTGAGACTTTGTAGGATAAGGAATACATTGTATAGTAATTTCTGATCTCAGAAAAATCAGGTGTGACAAAGAAAGAAGCTCAGATACAAAAATCAGACTTCCCTCTTACTGGCACATGGAGAAAGAACAGACTGGTCAGCCATGTCAAAAGATGCAGATGGCTTTTGTATCCTGAAAAGCTACTCATATTTTAATACGGAAATTTTTGCTTGGTGGATGGAAGCCAACCTTTTTTATACTATGAAGATATATAAAGAATAGCCAAAAAAAGATTATAGAGCATTGTAAGAGGATATAGTAGAAGCACTTGCTTCTTTCCATTATGTATTTTTGGATATAATCCAGGTGTTCTTTGTTCCCAAACCTGTAATTATCAATACTCTTAACATGAACCCCACAGTCGTGTGCCAGATGGGTGTTGTGAGATAGGTACCAGTTAGGCTAGTTGCATGCCAAGCAGCTTCACGGCTTTAATTACTACTGTAGGCTATATCTATGCACATAGTTGATGATATGATTAGTGAGAGAAACAATATTAGAAAGGTTAACAAAGCTGGTCACAAGGCTCAGGGAATTATTACTGAGGTGGACAATTGAAGGGACAGATGTCCCAGTCTACTTATCTTAGAAATTGCTAATATGTGTTGGCAATATTTCAGGACCAACCAGCTGGACAAAATTTTGTATCTTTGCCCTCCTGTAATACTTTATACTCATAAATATTCCTTCCAGTAAATGAATGCTTGGGTTTGAGTGTCCTTACAAACACCTGGTCTATAGTATAGGTCTTCTTCTATCCACAGTGGAAGGAGGTGAACTCCCGTTTCCCTAACAGCCCATGCATATTTCAGCTAGAGAATTCAGGAGCAGAGAGTTTCTCTGCATCATGCATTCCTGTTATCAGCAGGAGGTCTTATGCTCTGCCAATCCCATATTCATGTAAATCCATAAGCCTAAAGGGGGAGATTTGCAGAGGAGTCCGTGGAAGCAACTTTGCAATACTTGCCTGGTTCTGTATCTTATTAGCTTCTTCAGGCAATGGGCCAACACAGCTCATAGTTACTGCAGTATTAAACTAAATAACGGTCTTAATAACATACTGAAATATATTCAGAGCCCTATGGTGTAAAATATATTAGATTATTTCAAAGACAGGACAATCTGAGTCTCTGGGGAAAAGCAAATGTAATTAAAATTATTTCTACTCCAAAAATTCACTTCTCATTACAAATGTTGCCATGGAGTATTCCCAATGCAATTTTTATTCAGAGTTAGAGAAAGAGATATTAGCCTTCCTGAAAACTGTGTTATCTTGAATAAGATACAGTATGCCTTGCCTTGAGTGAAAGAGGAATGGAGTTAGATGCTAGATTGTGTCAGGTGACTTTCAGTCTTAAATTTATATGGTTGAGGTAAGAAAATGTAGTATCTGCTGAGGCAGAGATGGAAGACTTAATCACATGTGACTTCAGAGTACAATTATATGGTATAAAATGCAGTTATTAAACAATTGTTGAAAACGCTGTGTAGGACACAAAGAAGTACAGGCAGGAGAAATAATGAATGCTAAATAAAATCCTCAGGTTACTTACCTAACTGAGACTACCTTATTATGTGGAATCAGGGCCATCAGCAGCAGGTCATCTAATCTGACTTATCTTTAATTCATTTACATTTTACTTTCTTAATTTAAACGTTCAGGGAAAACTAGAATGAATTAACTAGATTCACACAGACTGTGAACACAAAATGTACGCTTTTCACTGAGTTATAACGAAGGAGAGTTTGCTGAGGAAGAAATGTGTTTATGCCTTTTACTTGGGCAGGATATTTTTACAGCAGCAGAGAGAAGCACCACTTGAAAAAAACAGCTTTGCAAACACTTGGGTTTGCTCCTCAGCAAATAATACATGGAGTGTTCTTCCTCTGGGTGACAGGAATGACATCATGATTTCTCTAAAAAGAAACTAGAAAAGGGGACATTGATACATCAGGGAAAAGATACAGGGCAATAATTACAGAACAGTTGATACAACCATAATTGAAATAGTTAAAAATACTTTGCCTGTGGGAACTCTGAACAGGCTTGAGATAGACAGATGGTTGTCTTTAAAAAAGCAAAACAAAAAAGGCAATTCTGTCATTTCTAGATAAGGCCAACAAGCTTAGATTTTTGATGCATAACTGAAACAGTGAACTATATGCAAACATGCTAAAAATACCATATAATGATGCAGTGATGTCATACAGCTTCTGGATGGCAGCTTGCTGAGGGACTGTAGACAATCCAGTGATAAACATAAATATAGACATTAGCAAAAAGAATTGCCAGAGGTCAAACAGTGGATTGATATTTTCCTGTTCCCCAGACAATATTGCCCCATCACACTTGCTCTCAAATTCTACAGTCCTATCTCTGCATTTCTTGACCTTTACCATCTCTCTGCTAAGCCATAAAGTCAGCATTTGCTTCACTCTCCCATATAAATGTTCAAGGAAATCCATCCCCATTTTCCACTTCTCCCTCTTTCAAGCAGCAAGGTGAAAGGACACATCACCACAGAAAGTTTTAAGTTGGAAGGGATGTCTGGAGATCATCTGGTCCAAACCCCTGCTTAAGGATGGTCACCTAGAGCCACCATGCCCAGACAGCTTTTGAGTATCTCCAAGGAGGAGACTCCACAACCTCCCTGGGCAACCTGTGCCAGTGCTCACACACCTGCACAACACAGAAGTGCTTCCCAATGTTCAGAGGGAACCTCCTGTGTTCCTGTTTGTGTAGGAACACAATTGCCTTTTGTCCTGCCACTGGACATCACCAAAAAGAGACTGGCTCCAGCCTCTTTGCACCCTCCCTTCAGGTATTTGTACACATTGATGAGATCTCCCTGAGCCTCCTCTTCTCCAGGCTGAATAGTCCCAGCTCTCCTCATATGAGAGATGCTCCAGTTTCTTGATCACCTTGGTAGCCCTCCATTGGACTCTCCAGTATGCCCATGTCTCTCCTGTACTAGGCAGCCCAGTACTGGATGCACTCCTCCAGGTGTGGCCTCACCAGTGCTGGGTAGATGGGAAGGATCACCTCCCCCAACCTGCTGGCAATACTTTGCCCAGTGCAGCCAGGCTCCCGTAGCAGCAAGGACACACTGCTGGGTTATGGTCAACTTGGTGTCCACCAGTACCCCCAGATCCTTTTGTGCCCCCCAGCATATACTGGTGCCTGGGTTTGTTTCTCCCCAGTTGCAGGACTTTGCACTTCACCTTGTTGAACCTCATGAGACTGAAACTCTTAGAAAATGCCTCTCACAGATATTGCAGCCCAGGAAGTGCTCTGCAGTTCTACACTCACAGTACTTTCATCCTCTCTTCCCTTCTGGATGTAAAGACTGCATGTGAAAGAACAGCAAATGAGAGCATTGCACTGTGGTTAGGAAAAGCTGTCTTCACTAATGAGCAGTGCCTTCAGATCAATAGGATGGAAAGAAACGTAGCACAGGCTCCTCCAGCTTCTGTCTCCCCTTGCAAGAGAATTAAAGCCTATGTTACCTCACATGTTGCTGCAACTTTCTAATTGCTGCCATTGGACACATAAATCTACAAGAAGATAGCCCAGAAGTTCCTATTTTATGCAATGGAAGATACTCATCTAACATCCCTTGAGAAGTTGCACTTGGTGCTTTTGCCCTGCTGTGGAGGGCACTGATCTGGCACTCCTGGGCAGAGGAGTAGGAGCCTTTTCTCCCAGCTACCCTCCCATTGTGTGCTTGGGGTCAAATGCTTTCTGTCTGTAATGGTTTTACTCGGGTGGGCAGCCGAGTTCCACCACAACCGCTCTCTCACTCCCCCTCCTCAAAGAGGAGCGAGGAGAAAATACGATGAAAGGGGCTCAAGGGTTGAGATAAGGACTAGGAGATTGTGCAATAATTATCGTGACGGGCAAAACAGACTCAGCATAGAGAGAAAGTAAGATTTATTGCTTATTACTAACAAGCTAGAGAAGTGAGAAACAAAGGAAAGAAACCAAAAGCACCTTCCCCCCCCCATCCACCCTCTTCCACCTCCTCCCCCCGAGCGGCGCAGGGGAACGGGGGAATGGGGGTTATGGTCAGTCTACAGCACTTCTTCTCTGCCGCTCCTTCTCGGTCACTCTTGTCCCCTGTGCTGTGGGGTCCCACCCACGGGATGCAGTCCTTGCCGAACTGATCCAGCGTGGGCTGTCCACAGGCAGCAGCTCTTCAAGAACTGCTCCAGATATGGGTCCGTACCACGGGGTCCATCCCTTTGGAGCAAACTGCTCCAACCTGGGTCCCCCACGGGCAGCAGCTCCTGCCGGGTCACCTGCTCCTGCGTGGTCTCCTCTCCACGGGCTGCAGGTCCGGCCCAGAATCTGCTCCAGCAGGGGTCTTCCACAGGCCGCAGTCTCCTTCGGGGCACAGGCTCCACCGTGGTCTCCTCCACGGGCTGCAGCGTGGAACCCTGCTCCACCGTGGTACTCCATGGGCTGCAGGGGGACATCCTGCTTCACCATGGTCCTCACCACAGGCCGCAGGGGACTTCTGCTCCGGCGCCTGGAGCACCTCTCCCCCTCCTTCTTCACTGACCTTGGCGCCTGCAAGGCTGTTTCTTACTCCTCTCACCCTCCCAGCTGCTGAGTGGCACAGCGTTTTTTTCCCTGTCTTAAATATGCTCTCACAGAGGCGCAAAACAACATCGCTTATTGGCTCAGCTCTGGTCAGCAGTGGGGCCCTTACCAAACATGGGGCAGCTTCTAGATCCTTCTCACAGAAGCCACCCCTATGGCCCCCCTCCTACCAAAACCTTGCCACGTAAACCCACTACACTGTCTTGTGAGGAAAGTTGGATGGGGGCACTGCAGAAAAAAAAATAAATTTCGCTGACAAGTCACAAGTGCCTCATCTGAGCACACAGTTACCCTAAGTGCTCACAGTTACTGTTTGTAGTTTGGACAGAAACAACCTCAAATACAATGAAGGTGCAACACTGTTGGTTGACAATGTTTTTGTTGTGCCAACAGAGAGACAAACATTTTATTTAACTAATGTTGGATGCAGATTTTTTACTCTCCATAACATGAGACTCAGTTTTAAGACTTGCCCAGCTTATGTGCAGTTTGCCACCTGAAGATGAAACTCCTGACAGTGTTTGCAGGTTGCTTGCACATAGTTACAACTATGTGTATGGCTTGTGTAGCTGCTGAATTCTCTACCAGAAAAGCAAAGGTCCAGTACTGATACAATAAACACACAAATAAGTAACGAGGCTTGGGCTTCAGTGCCATGACGAGTCCAGACTCATTTATTATGAGCGTCTCTGATGGAGGAAATTCTGCCGAAGGAAATTTGTTCACAGAGATAAAATTCAGCTTAATCTGATCCCATGTAGCAGAATTTATTCCAGCTAGCATTTAGAGCAAGAAATGATGAATCACGGAAACTTAAAAATTAGGCTTGAGTGATGTGATAGGAGAAACTGAATCTTGTGAATGACAAATTATGAACTGCAATGACAATATTCACAAACCCAATGGCAACGAAGTCATAGAGCACCAGACAGGGACATTGTGACCAACAAGATTCAAGTCCATAGGACTCATAGGAATAAAGCTAGCAGGACTAGGAGGAGTATTTGTGAAATACTATGCTGCAAAAAGAAATGTCCTAGACTGGATGAGTAACACCAATTTATATTTCCTGGGGATAAAAGAACTCTCTCAGCATTTATTATAGGGGATAAACTTTTCTATTTTAAAATATGTCTACAAGAGTGTGCATTAATACAGCCATTTGGGCTGGAAAAGACCTTAGGGGTTTCTACTCCAGCCTCCTGCAAAAAGCAGAGCCAACATTGAACTCAGACCACATTGTTCAGGGCCTTGTAGGCTCTTGAAAACCTCCAAGGATGAAGCTTTATAACTCCAGAGAGAAGTAATACAGCATTACCATTGCTAGCAACAGGCTTCAGGCTTTCTACAAAATTTGCAGGGCTTCAGGAGAGAGGCTTGTCAGACTTGTCCTGCCTGATCTTGTCTTGCTGTGCCTGGAGCTTTGTTTTCACCTGGTTAAGCTGCAACAGCAATTTTTCTTCTAACCAGATGGCTACTCGAGATTTGTTTTACTTTTCCTTATCTCTGTGTGGTACAGCAATAATTTTATACAGGCAGTTGTAACAAGCAGTAATTCCATGTAGAACAAGATATTTATGACTAACATAATGATGTAGTTCAGAGGAATACAGGCCTGGTGTGGCAGAGAGGCCTTGAGGAGTGGGGAAACAGGGTGCTGTGATGTGGAGACAGGCAGGGGATGAGAAGGGATGGGACACAGGCTGGTGCTGGAGATCCAAATGCTATAAACAACTCGCCCTTAGCCAGGTAAAGAAACGTAGACCTGGATCTGGACAAAAGCAGTTTTAGGGGAGGTAACAAAAGAGCAAGTATCCAACATATGTAAAACAGCACAAACTTGGACGTGAGATGGACTTGCAAACCAATGAGAAAGAGCACATATATAATTTTGTTATAAAACACATACAGATGATTCCCTAGCAGATCCTAGAGTGAGAAAGAAAAATAAATCAATATCATACTCCTCCTGGCAAAGTATGGCAGATGCTGATGTTTCACACTAATGCTTCCACAAGCCCCAGACTGAGACCAGGGATCTGAGGACCCAGAGGAACAGTGGAAGGGTGAGCATAACACCAGGGGAAAGGGTAGGAAGTGGGAAATGTCTAAATAACAATTTTCTGTGTATTATTATTACCACCGAGACTTTTTGCTACATAAGATATTCAAATTTTTTATTATTCTTTCTTTATTTTCTGCAATACTTACATCTGGACCAGAAATTATTTTTGGATTAATCTGTTAATATTTCAGTCATAAAAATGATATATTCTTGTCTTTAAATATAAAGTGTGTTTCCTCTTTGTCCAGAAAGAAGGTTTAGAATCTGACTAATTGCATGGACTTTTGGAGCACTGTTTGAATGCTTCTCAGAACTGTTGTCTGTGTTTCTCAATAATCAGTCCAAAGCCCAGTATTACTTGGATGATATTTTATTTATTATTCTACTTTATTTCATCTTACTGCTTTATTATATTCAAAAAGAATACAAAAGCATAACCAGTAGAGACACAGGTCATCTTATTCTGTATCAGCTCAGCAGGACAGAAGCTGAACTTTGTGAGATGACACTTCAGATTAAATCATCTTTTTCTTAGGAATATAATTTTTTCCAGCAGGACTGGAATTTACTCCTGACATAATAAAGAAGTAGCTTGCAGGTATCAAAGTTTAGCACTGCTAGAAAAATGACAGGCATAATGCTTGCTTCACAGGCTTATTTCTTGCATGTTGTTAAAGAAACTCTATCCTTCTCTCTGCTTGAGGTGTAGATAAGCATCACTTCAGAGAATCTCAAGCCTGCCCTGGGCAGACCTTGCAGAAACCTGCCCTGAAACAGTGAAATTCTGGATCATAAGTTGCCCAACACCTACCTCATTTCATCTTGTGCTACTGCAGCTTTGATTCCCAGTGCCTCAGCCTATGAAGTTAGAGTGCTGCTTGCCTAAGCCCTTTGGGATAATAGTAAGGCCACTACATTTGAGGCAAGAACACTTAATAAAACCCAGAGAAAGTATTTCACTGTTGAAATATTATTGTACATAAAAATAGAGAAACTACCCTTCAAGCCATAAATGCAAACAGCATACAGATTATTTTGCTATCAAAGGGTTGTGAACAATGGAGGGATTCATATGAGCAAAGATATAAAATGCCTAATAGACAGTGAGAAAACTTGAACTTGCAGGCACAAATTCAGATTTTTACTGACATAAAAAGCAGATCAGAAGCTGAACAGGACACTCTACCTTCACTCTACCTTTCTGCGCAATAACAAGTGTAGGGAATACTAGAATGGTTAGTGCAACTATTTAAATCTGATTCAACAAAAATTAAGTGGCTTTCTGGCAACAAGGTGGCCTAGCAATCCTAAGCATCTTAATCTGAGATTGCAAGTGAATTTTCCCCAAATGCAGCTGCATGCTCTAAGTTACTCACTATCTTGCTATTGCATTAAAGCTATATGCAAAGTATATACAATTGATTCATGCTAAAACGGAACTGTTTTTCAGAAGAAAATCCTGACAGGAGAGTGTGTATTGGATGCTCTAGTCCAAGTGTGTGTGAAATACTGCATTACTAGAATTCCTGAGAAGATAACAGTGATCAATACGCTGCTCTCTCAGCCTGACTTACATGGTTCAGCATGGCACAGCTGATGTGACAGGCCCGTCAGCTCACGCACCACTTAGCTGCTGCTCTGCTCTTCTCCTGATAAGAAACGGCCAGAAATAGCACTTATGTCAGAAGCTGCACCTGCTACTATGGCTCATGTTTCTTTTTACTGTTTTCAGCCAAGAAGAAAACCTGAGAGAATCAATACCTGACCAAGGATCGCCATTTGCAGCCATGGATTTGGGAACTTGTTATGGGTGAAAAGCATGATACAGGGACATTAGTGACAGCTTACCTTCAGGCAAACCAGACAACCGTAAAACATCAGCAGAATTTTGAAAGAAACTGTAAACTGAAGGAAAGCAGGAAAATCCTCACTTGCAACTTTCTATAAAGTCTTTTATTGCATAACACTAAGAGGCATGTTAAGATGTGGCTTGCCAAACATTTCTGAAAGGCCTATTCAGCCCTCAGTCCGTCAGAGATTCCTTGCTTCTGACATGGGGTGAATTCACCACTGGACAGAAGGCCACCACAAAGCAGTATTGATAGCTCATTTAGAGGCCTTGATTAAAGGCACGACTTTGTGCAGGCTCTCAGCAAAGGGGTAAATTTCATGTTTCAGAAGATATATTTCCTTGTTTGTGAGATTTGTATTACTTTTCTCACATAATATTGCCATGTACTGTTTCGCCTTTCTGGTACAGTGTCATCGGATAAGAGAAGATATGATTATAAAACACACTGGCAAGCAACGTCAGTGCTGTGGTAGGAAGCTCGTGTCTGAATTCTGCAGTTAATATGTATTTAGCTCTAAAGGCTAGCATAATTCTCGAATAGTCAAAGGTGAAATACAGAATAAAGGACTAAAAACTTATGCTAGGAAGACTTAAGGATTCACTTAGGGCACAAACAGCAGCAAGAGCGGGGCAGTTCAGAGCACAAAGGAAAAATGCAGCAGTCTTAAAAGAAACTGAAGGAGGCAGATGGCAATTAGGTGTCAGTAAGTTCTCATTAAAAGTGGATGATTTTCAGACTCAATTAGAAGAAAACTCTTTGAAAAGATCTTTTGGAGCAGTAGAGAGGGAAAAGAAGCATTAAAACCCTCACAAGGCTGTTGTATATTACAAAATGTTGTCTTTTCACTGCTGTTTGGGAAAAGCGTGGAAAAGTCATATTTGGAGTCTGTAGTTCTGTCACAAAGTAATTGAGATTTCTGATGTTAAAGGCTTGCAGAACAGATGTGATCAAACTCACAGAGAAAAGGGAATAGAAGTGGAAAATAAAAGTGTAACTAAAAGATAGTGCTTTGTTTTCTTTGTGTGTGTTAAAAAAGAGATAACTCATTACAACTTACTTTCTCAAAAATAATCTTAAGTAGGAATCTCAGAAGAATGTACAGCTTTCCTACATGCAAGTCACACAGTGAAAGAACATGTCTGGGAGAAATAATGCTATGAAAGGCTCCGAGTATGGTTACTTACTGCATTCAGTAGTCACACCAGCCTAGGCTACATCTCCTTGAGTCAAGTGGGCCGAATCAGCAGCAGTCCTAGGGCTGACCTCAGCACACTTCTGGTCCTCACACCTGCACTCCAGATGTTTTTATCAAGGCTGAAGGCAGGTCAGAGTTATGTAGGACCATGCTGGGTGAATGCATTGCATTGCCTCAGTGTTGGGGATGTACACAGCCCCCAGACACACCGTGGTGTTCGTGCAGACTAGCAAGGAGATGGCTACCGGCACCTTCCCCAGCAGGAGGAGCAGGCCGAGCTGTTCTCTGGGCTCTGTGACTCCTGGCAGGCATTTCCGTGCAGCTGAGACAACAAACGGTAAGTACACAACTGCTGAGCACAGCCTCTGTCCCAGGGCCCAAGAGGACAGTCACGCCGGCTTCTGCTGCTCTGAAGGAAGCCAGACTGTGGTGGGAAAGGGCACCACAAGGACTGCCAGAAATGTCACTGAAAGCACCAGGAACTTCAACTCAGTTCCTATAGGAACACAAAATTAGGCTTAGAGATTAAGACACCCAAATGTTTGGTCCTGTGTGTTGTTTAAGCACATATTGCACTCAGCAGTTACTCAGCATTGGCCCTCTCTGATACCTGAGCTGCAGTAAGACATCTAAGACATCCACATGCAGCTTGCAGACAAAACACAGAGCCTCCAGGAAACCCCTAGATTTCTGTAGCAGCAGTCATATGATAGAGGGGAGACACTTGGAAATCTCAAAGGGCACCAAACACTTTTGTTTAGATAGCCAAATTGACTCTGGAACATTTGACACAATTGACACCAGGCTAACAAATACCACTCGCTTCTCTGGGCTTCCTGCACATTTCAGAGCTTCTCCATCACAGTTTGTGAGAACAGGGCACTTGGAGCTGCCTTCATCCACTTTGGTACAGCTCCATAACGTCTGTAGGGCACATAAGTAACATATTCAGGCTGCAGTGCTGTCTGGCATTGCTGTCTTCCAACATTTCCTTCTTATCTCTTCTTTTTCCCAAGGCTTCTCAACAGCTCAAGCAAAGCTACTTGCAAAAATGACCCTAAAATAACTTATAACTTATTTTGTGCTTATCTTTCAGGTGGCAAAATCCAACTTTCCAGCAGAGAGGGGCTTTGGGGTTGCTGTAAAATGTTGGGTTAAGAAAGCAAAATGTCAGGTGGTCAGAGGAGGTTTCACAGTCATGCAGATGGAAAGGGAAGAATTTCATGTTCTTCTCTCACTATCATTCCTCCATCTGACTGAGAATCAATTTAAAAACCTCCTCCCCCCGTCCCCAGATAGATCACATTCATCTCAAGGGGAGGGAGAGACAGCAGGCTGCTTTGGCCACAGGGAGGGAAGAAGAGGCCAGAGAGGCAGCATGACAGCACAGAAGAACGTGAGCTGGGCTTGTTCCTTCCGCTGCTGGATGACAGTAGGAAAGGTGCACTTCCTCCCCCCAAAACCAGCATCTCTCATATCCCAATCCCCTCCTGTGCAGTAGTAGTGACTAAGCTGTCCATGTATCTACTTGCTGCTCCCCAAACTGGACTTTTCTCCTGCTAGGATAGGCAGGTAAGCCTCATAGGCCATTTGGGGGTTATTTACTTGCCCTCAGCAGTCTGTAACCTACCTCTGTCCCGGACAGCAAGACCTTTGTACAGTCACTTCAACAAGTGCAGAGACTTCTGCCGTCCCAATCTGTAGGTCAACTGCACCATGCTAAATATTGCAGCCAGATTCCCATTGTGCTTCAACCCCAGCACAACCCAAATAACTCCATTCACTTTCCTGGAATGATGTTTGTGGGTGTGAGAAAGGAGAAAATAACTTGACATGCCTAGAGCTTGTCTTCATTAGAAGACAATCATTAGTTTAAGTTAATACACCTGAATGATTTCATCTGTACTTAGCTTGGTTTTAGTGAGTGCTGGCATTCAGGGGAACACCACTCCAGCTACTGGAGTGATTTGATTAGCAGAGCTGAGTGATTAGATTAGCAGAGTGGCTGGACAGAGCTGCTGATTACTTGCAGACATTCCAGCTGATGTATCCCCACTGCAGAAGCAGCTCGAGCTATGCATTTGCATAGATAAAACCTGTGCATGCTTATATCCTGTTTTTTATTTGCAATTTACAACTTTGCCTCCTGTCAGCACTTCTAGTCCCTTAGGTTACTTAGTGGAGGTCTATAATGGCTGTGAACTGCTGTTAGCCTGTACTGGAGATCATTATATGTTACTGAAAATGTCAGGGAGAGAAAATATTGGTTCTTTGTCATAACTCCAGCAGAGAGATATTTCAGGTGCTCTGGGTAATGCTCTTTCTGGAGTGGTGTTTCTTGGCATACAACAGTGCCTCATTGCAGAAATATTGTAGCTTGGTGAAGCTGTTGCAAATAGCAGCAGTGTTCACTATCTCTTAGTATCTCCAGAGTTCTACATAGTCGTGAGAGCTTCCTGGGAAATAACCCTGGTTTTAAGGCTGAAGCTCTAGAGGTAGGTGTCTGCATGTTGTTTTTGAGCAGTTCTGCCTGAGAACAACTGAAAATAAAGCAAGTAGGCAGTAAGAGTAGAATTTCTCTTTATAAACATAGTCTTCTCTGAGTTACACATTTAAGCTAGCTGGTCATCTGGACTACAGCTGTTGTCAGGAGAGAAGATGACAAGCACCTTCAGTAAATGCTGCTCCTTCTCCCCTTGGGACTTCTAGGAAATGCAGTGTTACTGAGTGTTTGATGCTTCGATAGATAAAGTTCAGCGAGATGAATCCTACCCTTCCTGCTCCCTGCCAAGAGGAAGCAGACCTGTGCTGCTGCTTCTCTGCCAAGAAATAGCAGACATTATGCTTGCCCATATGGAGCAGTGCTCTGAATTCCTGTGCTTGGAATACAAGTGGAATTCCCTTCTTATTAAAAAGCAAAACAAAGCAACCTCGTCAGAAATAAGTGAAACGTTCTTAGGAATGTGGAATAGGCGATCTTTTCTGGATTGTAAGGACAATTTCACGTTCTGTTAGATCACTGTACATTTCTTTGTCTTTCTGTGTATCAAAAGCATGCCAAGTAGTAACTCTATATACATGATCTCAAAATATAACACTGATTAAGAAAAGTAGTATAAGAAATCGTATAGGGTGGTGATATTTTGCATGGCTGGTAACAGTTGGTATTTGCATAGTAACAGTGATAAATCCTTTTATACTGGACCTACATCTCCTCTGCACTGGAAATTTCACTATATGAGGTGTGAGGTAATGAAAAATCAGGGCCATAATACCCCACTGAGTTTCTGAGTCATCTTATTGCACTGAAATAAAAGCACTTTAGTAAATAAAAGCCATCTGTGATGTTAAATGCAGTTATCTGTTTTGCCTTAATAAATGCTCACAAATCACACCAACTGCTTGAATTTTTCAACAGTACTGAGCCATTCCCGAGCAGGTAAAGGTCATCATGCTAAGACGTTATCAGCTCTGATCATTATCAAGTTATTATTATCTCCAATAACACAATTGCTTCCATCCAAATCCAGCACATAAAAGAATTTTAAAGAAAGAGGCAGGTCATTTTTCTTTAGCTCTGACCTTCAGAGGATCACAGGAGTTATGTTATTACACTGAAGTCTATGCAGTATTGATTATTACTTATCACTTTATTCTACTGGTGCTGAGGAAAGTGACAAACATTACTATTTTTTAAAGGTCATCTGCCAAGCTCTATGTTACAGATTCCCGGTGGCAAGACTTCTGTATATTGGGAATTCCCTGTATATATCTTTTTTCCTCATTGCCTAGTAATTTTCCCCAAGTGTAAGTGGGCCACTGTGACTGTAGACATTAAATATTCTGGTTGTAAGCACACGATGCTTAGGATGTATCAGCCCTCATGCACACACTGATCCCACTCTAGATGGGCTGTGTACAGATGTCCCACACTGCACAGCTTCATGTATTTCTCTATGGGGAGAACTAGGAGAGATATGCTAATGCCACCTAATACTTTGTTTCTAAGATGTTATTTACACCTGTGCTGAAAGCTATCAATATGAATTTAAAATCTATTTTGCATAAGTGTAAATGTTTCCAGACATTTAAATGTTTTCACAACAAAAACATCAATGCACACACGAACAAATATCTAACATGATTGTAACAGGAGTGGTCTGAATGCTCAGCCAGTAAAAATCAACATAGAGTCACCAAAATAAGGACCTTACAGAAGCAGAACTGACTTAGCTCCACAGCAGACATGGTTCAGCATCCTCAAATCAGTGTAGAAGAAGATACAAAGACACTGTCCAAGCATGCAGGAATGGTGTTAGGAAACCCAAAGCCCACCTGGAGAGGTATCTGGTGAGGGACATGAAGGACAACAAGAATTTCTACAGGTAAGGAAGACTAGGGAAAATGTGGGTCTGCTGCTGAATGGGACAGGGGCCCTAGTGACAAAGGAAATGGAAAAGGCCAAGGTACTCAATGCTTTCTTCACTTCATCTTTACTGGTAAGACCAGCCTTCAGGAATTTCAGGCCCCTGAAAGTAGTGGAAAAGTCTGAATGGAGCAAGGAAGACATCCCCTTGGTGGATAAGCATCAGGTTAGGGAACATTTAAACAAACTGTGTGAATATAAGCCCACAGGACCTGATGGGATGCACACAGCAAGTGATAACGGAGCTGGCTTATGTCATTGCAAGGCCACTCTCAACTACCTTTAAAAAGTCATTGTAATTTGGGAAATTTCCTGATGACTGGAACAGAACAAATGCCACTCCTATCCTCAAGAGGGGCAAGTGTGATCTAGAAACTACAAGCCGGTCACCTTTGCCTTGATCCCCGAGAAGGGGATGGAGCAACTAATACTGGAAACCATTTCCAAACGTATTTAAGATGGAAATGCCATTGGGATAGAATCCATGGTAAAATTGGATTTTCACAGGGGAAATGATGCATGACTAACCTGATAGCCTTCTATGATGAATTGTCCTTGTCCCGACGGACAAGGAGAGATATTGTTTATCTTGAATTTAGCAAGGCTTTCAACCCTATGTCCTGTAACACCTTCTTAGAAAAATTGATGAAGTACAGACTGCACAAGTAGATGAGGAGGAGGACTGAAAACTGGCTGATATGCTGGGCTCAAAACATTGTGATCAGCAACACAAAGTCCATTTAGAACCCAGTCTGTAGCGGTAAACCCCAGCAGTTGATGCTGTTCTGTTATCTTCATTAATGACCTACTGGAAAGGATGGGATGATGCACATCCTCAGCAATGTGCTGGTGCTACAAAGCCAGGATGAGTGGCTGATATACCAGACAGTTGTGCTGCCATTCAGAGGAACCTGGACAAGACAGGCAATATAGATGTAATGGAGTGTGTGTCCATCGAAGGGCCACAAAGATAATTAAAGGATTGTAATGTCTCTCACACAAGGAGAGGCTGAGAGATCTGGGCCTCTTCAGCCTGGAGAAGAGAATGCTCAGGGAGGATCTCATCAATGTGTATAAATACCTGATGGTGTGCAGTAAAGAAGATGTATCCAGACTCTTCTCCGCAGAGCTCAGTGAAAAGATACAGGCCAATGGCCATAAAGTGAAATACAGGAAATTCCATTTAAACTTAAGAAAAAACCATGAGGAGTGATCAAACACTAAAGCAGTTTCCCAAAGTGGATGTGGAGTCTTCAACCTTGGAGATACTCAAACCTGACTGGACATGATCTTGAGCAACCTGCTCTGAGCAGGGGATTGGACTGGATGATCTCCAGAGCTGCCGTCTAGCCCCAGCAACTCCACAGTTCTGTGACTGCAGGTTACAGAGAGCACTGAATTGTTCCTGCCCGCATCGAGCTGCAGTTCAGCAAATAATAGCAGAACCTGGGGTTGTTTAAACAAGTTATCCAGCTGTATTGACTCAGTCTTCCAGTCAGTCACATGGTCCTGCTATGGTAGACTGTTCTCCTATTAGGTTTGGCTCTTTCATTTTCTCTGAGGAATGCTGATGGGGTAAGGCTCAGCAATTCACACTCTCTGACAGAGAACAAGGAGGACACTCAGTATTTTATTTTTCTCTGAAGAACATGGACCCAAGCATTTTTTTCTAGAGACTGTAAATATCCATCAGTGCTCTCACATATTCAGTACAAACCCAGCTGTGGCTATCACTGAAACTGCCCAGTTCTGTATTGGTGTGAGGAGCATTCCTTTGCCTTGTCTTTGATGGAGAACGCTAAAGATGCAATATAGTCTTCTAGTCCTTAAATGCTTAGTATAGAAACCTGCTTCTGTTCTTGATTAATTTTAAAATTTCTTTGTGCCAGCTGCCATTTATGCAGAGAAGGTAAAGAAAAGGAGATGTGGAAGATGCTTGTTGTCTGGAGCCACCAGGTAAGTAGGTCATAACTCCCAGAAGATAGAAATAAGTTTCACTATGTGCATACAGATCCTCTTCAGAGCTTTTTAATTCTTATCTCTGATGTTTGTAATCCCAGACATGAGCACAGACAAGGAGAATAATTTATTGAGACCAACCCTGTGGAGAAGGACTTGGGGGTTCTGGTGGACAAAAGGTGTGACACGAGCCAGCAGTGCGTGCTTGCAGCCCAGAAGGCCAACTGCATCCTGGGCTGCATCACCAGGGGGGTGGCCAGCAGGGGAGGGAGGTGATTGTCCCCCTCTGCCCTGTCCTTGTGAGGCCCTACCTCAAGTGTTTCATGTAGGTCTGGGGCCCCCACCACAAGAAGGACATGGCACCAGAGGAGGGCCATGAAGTTGGTCAGAGGCCTGGAGCACCTCTCCTATGGAGAAAGGCTGAGAGAGCTGGGGATGTTCAGCCTGGAGAAGAGAAACCTCTGGGGAGAGCTCATTGCAGCTTTTCAATACTTAAAGGGGTCTTATAAAAAGGATGGAGAAGGACTCTTTACACCATTATTTGTCTTCAGCCATTTTGTACCTTCTCTTGAAAATACAGGCACAAGTAATTTACATAGATCTTTGTAAGGGTTGTACACTCAGGTCAGCCAGAATATAGTATAATGTGTGCCCTGTTGAAATGGAAGAGCAGTTTATGAATACATCTTCTTCCAGCTGTAGCTCTCCCATCCAAAAACATCACTCCGTTCAGCTCCTCATCACTAGCACTGCTAGTGATTGCTGAACCTCAGTACATGCGATCAAACTCTCATCCACTTCAGTCAAAATGAGCTGGGTTGGCCACAGTCTTTTAGAGAAGCCGCACAAGATTACACAGCTCCTTTCAACCAAAAAGATTAGGAAGCAGTGAATGCACAGAGAGGAAAAAGAGTGGCAATGTCTAAGTGGATGGTGACAAGCAGATCTGGGCAGAAGTGGCTGATAACTTGTCCCACAAGCACAGCTGTTGATAGAATGTGTAAATCAGCTGTGTTCAGTCATGGCAGTATGTTCTGCACTTCTCGAAAGGCTAGAGCTGGGATAGCAGATTTGACTTAACCTTACACTGAGCCTCTCAGGATATCAGTGAGAGGATGATCACCTGGTCCTGATGATGCAGTTGGTTTAAAATGGGTTGTACCTCTAAAAGCCTACAGGCCCTTCAAGCCAGCAGGAGTAGAAACTATACTTGCTTTCTTGTTCCCACGCAATGCTGCCCAATTCCTTGTGCTAGCACATGGATTTGGGCAGTCACACAGTAAATGATAAAGGTCACGGGGGTGACATTCAACAGGTTTTGTGCCAGGTTAGTTTTAAATAGGAAGGAAGGCTTTAGCAGGCTAAAGTTAGCAACAGAGGGGAGGAAGGTAAATCACTGCTTTTGATAGCAATGCTAGATCAGGGTGGCTACAAGTGTTGATAAGATCACAGGATACTTCTGAGTGGAAGGGACCTCTGGTGGTTTCTAGTACAACCTTCTGCTCCAAGCAGGGTCAGCTGTGAGATCAGAGCAGGTTGCTCAGGGCTCCATCCAGCTGGGGCTTGGAAATTTCCAAGGATGGAGAATGGAGCAGGTTGCTCAGAGAGTTTTTTGCAATGCATGACTCTCTCAAGGTTTTCGTTATACTCAGCCTGATTCCGATGTATTTCAATTTATGCATTATTTATCCCACCCACCCACCATGCATCACTGTGAAAAGCCTGACTCAAAATGCTGTTGTTCCTGGTAGGCACAGCTGGGATCCAAATATGAAGCCTCACTGCTGATTTTGGTCTGTCCTGCTGGGCAAATTGTCACAAATTTGCTTCAGGATGAAAATGGTGTAGCATGTTTCCATGTTAGCATAAAACTTCACCTCAGTTTACCGTTAAGCAATGAACAAATTAAATAGAATATCAGATCATCTGATGATGGCAACAGTCAGTACCACTCTGTGCATGATGTAAAACATAGATGTTACTGGAGAGTGGAATTGACCTTGTGCTTATAACAGGAGAGACCCTCTATGTACAAATACTACTGTCACCCCAGACCTAAAAAGATCATTATTAACCCATCCGTTTTCCTTCCCCAGTTCTCTATCTTAAGAGATAAAACATAATAAATTCAATGGATCTTCTGAGCATTCTAACAATCAAATTCCCTTTTTTCCTTGCAAATAAAAGAAGACATTAGTTCTTTACAAAGCTCATTTTTGTCTTTATTTTAAAAAAAAAAAAAAATCAATTACTTTACAGATAAAATAAATAATAGAAAACACCAGAAACAGCAAAAGTAAGGATACAATATGCTTTGAAGACATCCAGGGATCTTTTCTGAGTCTCCCACACACTTCCAAATGCACTTCCTGTAGCATTATGGATCACAAATTTTTATGCAAGATATTTTTGAGAATAAGAGAATATAGGTGTGCAATATGAACAATGCTAAGAATATATTTCAACAATAGAAAATATAAATAATATTAATTACACAATTACACTACTGCAGTATTAAAACCTGCTTTACAGGGTCTTAATGACATAAAATTGAAATAATATTACATATATTTTAAACTTCTTTATTATATTTTGGGCAGCTCCCCAAAAATAGTGCTTCTGAAGTCATTTTCAGAACTCCCAAACCTGCTTCTGAATATTACTGATTACGCTTTAATCAATTCATTCTGTGATGGTAGGATTAGATCCATGGAAGCATAAAAATCTGTTTCTGATGGATCAGAGAATGGGAGCTCAGTCTTTAGTTCAGAACTAAAGTTCACGCTTTAGTTCAGTAACAGCCTTTGAATGGTTTTTATTTCACCATCACAGCCTAAGCCTGTTCAGCTAAGCAAATCTTGGCTACAAGCATTCACTCGTGGCTGTGAAGCTGTTCCCTGCTAGAGATATGTGGTGTCTGACTTGAGTTCCTTATTTTCAGATGTTTGTTCAACTGTGCATGAATGATGGCTCTGTGGCTTTGGATGTTTGTGCCCCCAAAATAAGAAATCACACTTAAAAATTCTGGATCGTACCTATATAGGAGAAGTACCTCACTAACAAGGTCATCTGATGAAGATGAAGATTAGGTCCAGGTCCTTCTTGTGCTGGAGGCCCCAGACGTAGATGCAGCACTTGAGGTAGGGCCTCACAAGGCAGAGCAGAGGGGGACAATCACCTCCCTCCCCTGCTGGCCACCCCCCTGGTGATGCAGCCCAGGATGCAGTTGGCCTTCTTGGCTGCAAGTGCACACCACCTCTGGACACTCTCCAACAGCTGAATGTCCTTTTTGTACTGTGGTGCCCAGAACTGCACACAGTACTCAAGGTGAGGCTGCACCAGCGCAGAGTAGAGCAGGACAATCACTTCCCTCGACCGACTAGCGATGCCGTGCTTGATGCATCCCAGGATACGGTTGGCAGATTAAGTCAGTTGCTCTCCCCTTATCCATCAGTGCTGCAACCTTGTCATAGAACGTCACCAGATTTGTCAGGCACTATTTCCTCTTAGTGAAACCATGCTGGCTGTCACCAATTGCCTCCTTATTTGCCATGTTTCCAGGCAGAGCCGCTCCATGGGTACGGAGGAGAAACTGACTGGCCTGTAGTTCCCCTGTTCCTTCTTATTTTTTTTATTTTTTTATTTTTTTCCATTTTTAAAAATGGGAGTTATGTTTCCTCTTTTCCAGTCAGTGGGAACTTCATCAGACTGCCACAGCTTCTGAAATATGAAGAACAGTGTCTTAGCAACTTCACCTGCCAGTTCCTTCAGGTCCCATGGATGCATCTGATCTGATACTACAAACTTATAAGAATTCACTGTATTTTACATGAAGCTACACAGCACAAAGGGATACTTAAATCTTCATGACTTGATTTTTTTTTTTTATTTATTTTTTTAAGATGAAAGGGGGAGAAAAGGGGGAAAATGATGATTGATGATAGTGTAGTGATGTATTCAAGCCCTGCATGTAGGTTAGCCCTCTTCTTCTAGGAGAGCTGTGCTGTTGATAGATGTACTTTCATCTAATTTTAGCTGGCACAAGTCCTGCCTAGAAATGTTTTGAATGGCTAAGGAGATTTTGGTCAGTACTGCTTATTTCATCTGGAGACCTAGAGCAAAGTACACAGGAAAATGACTTCTGCTGTGTCAAACCAAGCATGTTTTAAGGAAGTTTGCTATACTTTTAAGAGAAAGTTTAGAAGAAATATATCTGGAGACAGACAAGGTAAAAAAAGAAGCAAGGAAGAGTGATGAGATAGCTCTTTCTGAACTGAGAAAGCTGGTCTTTTTCTACTCTATAATTTAGTAGGGTGTTTTTAGAAAGTTAGCTAGCTCTCAGTGATGTTTTTGAAAGCTACGCTCAAAACAGATTGTGCTTTACCCATATATTAATTGAATCAATTTGCAGCCTCTTTTCTCTAATGAGTGACATACATTAAATTACAATTTGCCTAGTCTTGACCAGAATTGTAGATGTTTTTGATGCTTTTAGATTTTGTTAAATACTAGGTTTCACTAGCTATCATGTAACATTAAATATAAAAAAACTATACCTTTTAACATCTGTCATGCCCTATTTGCTGTCTAGTCACAGCCATAATTTTGCTGTTCTTCATCAGGCACAAAGCTGTAATTAAAAATTACAGGGCTTTTAAAGGGCTTAGTAAAACTGTACTCACTAGGGATGTCCTCAGGGCCCACAGCTGAAACGTAGTTACCAGTCAGAAATTCAGCATACTAATGGAGATAGGCTCCAGCTCTCCGCATCCATACCATCTGAACCCCGAGCCTTGATTTATTCACGCCATGGCTTCTAACTTATTCTAACCAAGAAAGCTTCACATATACACTAGTCAGATAATTGCACTAACTTACCTCCAAATACCGTCATGATTAAATAAATAAAGAATGATGAGTTGAATGCATACGCTTAACACAAAATGTCATTAAAATCACAAAAGTTTATGTAGTGAGGAAGACATTTCTGAAGGTTGTGTGTGTTACATATTTGAAAACAATGAAACCTAGGAACACCCCATTATCTTGACAGAAAGTATGGGAGTATCAGCCCATTTCACACAGCAGCTGGGTTCAGGTGAGTGGTTGTGTTGTCTTCTGCAGTCTCTGCATATCCTCTCAATTATAATCACTTACAATGCATTGTGAGTATGCCTAGTGCTTTGCAGATGCATGAAAGACAAGGCTGCTGCTCCAGGGAGCTTGTATTTTGACTCATATACAACACAAAGGCTAATAGTTCAAATGCATATGAGAGCAAAGAACAAGTGAGATCTTCAGGGCAAAGTTGGTAATAGAAGGCTTCAGGCCAGACTGGAGCTTTTAGGCTGTGCTGGATAGGCTCTGGTTTTCCTTCATAAAATAAATAATGAAGACCCAGTTTTATTTTAATCACTTCAGACATTTCAGGAATGTCAAAATTCCTGGCATTTATGAACACCTTACTCATTTGCACGTTACATTCTTGCACTCTAATTTGAACTCGTGGAGGATTGTTTTGCAAAAATAACCTGTCCTGAATAATGCTTGTTAGTTGCAATAACCAGCGCTAACAAATAAAAAGAACATGTGCAAATGTTTTCATGTCCCAGATATAAATGCCCTTCAATACTCTGTCCCTCTGCTCTTGTCCTCTCAATTTCATTAATGATGTAGCTTGGGTGGGTGAAGGAACTCAAAGACTCTTTCTGTGTAGGCTATTTGCTGATGCATTTAAATAAAAAGAAGACAGGTACACTTGAGAGAGAAAAGATTTCAAAACCTTTTTGATATCTCAAAATGAAACTTTAAAAAGGTATAAATGCACAGTTTTTCAGACAGCAGACATCTCAGGGCAGGTCATGAGGGTGAGAGATGTTTGACATAAGACTTGTGAGGAGTCAAAGTAAAGACTTGGTTAGGATGTTGCTAATCTCCTTCCATTTTTGGACTTTTTGGCTGACCTGTCAGAGTGGGACAGGATGCACTCTATAGCTACCTGAAAGGAGGCTGTAGCGAGGTGGGGGTTGGTCTGTTCTCCCATGTGCCTGGTGACAGGACGAGGGGGAATGGGCTGAAGTTGTGCCAGGGGAGGTTTAGGTTGGATATTAGGAAGGACTTCTTTGCTGAAAGGGTTGTTAGGCATTGGAATGGGCTGCCCAGGGAAGTGGTGGAGTGACCATCCCTGGAGGTCTTTAAAAGATGTAGAGCTTAGGGATATGGTTTAGTGGAGGACTTGTTAGTGTTAGGTCAGAGGTCGGACTCGGTGATCTTGGAGGTCTCTTCCAACCTAGATGATTCCGTGATTCTGGATGGTGAACAGAGGGAGACTGAGGATGTCATGCTGTGACTGCACCCAGAGGTGATGGTATCACGCTCCTGCTGCTTTTTGTGCCTTTCTCCCACGGAACCCCCCTTTGGCCAGTCAGGGACAGCACTGCGACAGAGGTCAACCCCTACAGGTTCTCACCCCCCAGCAGCACCCTCACCAACCCACACAATCACCACAAGCACCCCACGCTCTCCTCCCCACCCTGGAGCCAACAACCCCCCAGGGGGCGAGGGGGGGGCGGCCATTTGGGCCGCGCACGGCTGTGCCGGGGACTCCATTTCCCATGGAGCCGCGGGGCGGGCGCGGCCCCGCCCGGCTGTCAGCGGCCGCGCTGCAGGTTGATCGCGGCGGCTGCAGATGAGCCGAGCCCGTGCGCGGGCGGGGCGGGGGGGGGCGGCCGGGGCAGCGCCGCCGGGACCGGGGCCAGGACCTGGGCCGGGGTCGGAACCGGGCTCGGCGCACTATGCGAGGCCGGGAGGATGGCGGTGGAAGGTAAGGAGGGCTCCCCGCGTCCCTTCGCCCGCCGCCCCCGGGGGCCCTCCCGTGTCTCCTCCCCTCCGGGCTCTCACCTGCGGCGGGGACGGAGCGGGTTTGGGGGCGGCACCGGGGGTGCGCGGCCGTGCCCGGAGCCGAAACGGGGATCCGGGAGGGGGGCAGGTGGGCTGGGGGCGGCCCGGGGCATGCAGAGCCCTGGGGGTCGGCCCCGAGGTGCCGCCCCGTCGGGTGGGGGCGGCGGGTCTGCGCCTCCTTCCTCCCATCCCTTCCTCCTTCCTTCCATCCCTCCTTCCCTTCTTCCTTCCCTCCCTCCCAAATGCCCCCCAAGGCCCTGAGCCCCCCCCTCGGGCTTCTGCCGGCCTTCGGTGCCTCCCCCACCGACGAGGTCGCGAGCCCCAGGCAGCCCCCCGCTGGGGGACGTGTGCCCCTTTTCCCCCCTTTGCCCCCCTGCCTTCCCCCCTTTTCCTTCCCGACCAGGAGGTGCCCAAATTCAAGGGGAGAGAGCTCGGTGAGCAGCCCGGCTCCCGGGGCAGGTGGCAGCTTCTGGGAGGTGCCATGCCGGTGGGTGCGTGGTCCCTGTCCGTGGAGCTTTTGGGGAGTTAAAGGAGAGATGTGGGTCGGTGTGTGGGGGAAGGCACCTCTTCCTCCCTGCTGTCTGCCTCTGAACTCCCCTGTTTTCTAGCACTTAAGAGCAAGGCGTTGGGAATTCCTGCGTTCAGGGCCCATCTTGCTCTGCTCCGTGCCCGCAGGAGAGCTGTAGGAGTCCACGGCATGAAAACCCAGCCCCACGGCCTCCCCCTGTGCATAACTCGGGGCATGTCTCTTTTTTAGGGGGTGCTCAGTTTCAGGCAGCCCCCGTTCAGCTCTTGTTTCTCAGGTATGCTGAGATCTGTGGCTCCGTCTGAGGCCGCCTGTGTCCATGAGGATCATGCTGAAGCTCTTTAAAGTACCCAAGTGATGAGCACAAATTAGTGCCAAGCTGAAACTTGGCCAGTGGACACCTTAGCATCCATGCAAACCAACTTCCTAGGCAAACTTATATTAAGGTAAATAAAACCGCTCTGTCTCAAAAGGTGTCTGTCCCGAGCTTTCAGCCTCTCCGTAAGCCAAACAGATCCTTTAAGCCCAGGGCGCTTTGATGAATAGCGGTTTTGGAGACCATAACAGTGGAAGGAAGGTAGTGGTCCTGGATAAAAGCATCTCTTCTTCTGTGGCAAAAACTTAGCAGTGTGAGCCGCGCATGCGTGCCTGGTAGTGGGTAAGTAAATGAAATGGACTGCCATGCACCAGATGGTTCATACGCCAGCAGCAACCCCTCTTCTGTGTGTGTCATCCTCCTTTATTCACTTGAAGTCCTTCTCAGTCTGTTTGCTAGATTTTTTTCAGGTCTGTAATAATTCCTGTCATATCTGCAGTGCCTTCCATCTGAGAATCTCTAAAAGCTTTGTAAATATTAATGAAGGAAAGCTCTGCTAAACCTTTGGGAAGCAGTGCCTCTCCTTTCTCTTGAGCTGATTTGGGATTTGTTTCCTCTTTAACCCCTTCTTCCCATTTCCTCTCCCCAGGATGCATCCCTGCTGTGGGCTCTCAAAACAGGCCTTCTTGTCTGTATGTCCCACTTTCCCCTCGCTTTGTTTTCTTCCTCCCTCGACTTTTCTTGCCTTTGTGCTGCTGCACGGTTCCGTCCCTCTCCCTAACACGGCGAGACGACTCCTTACTTCTCCAGCACAAGGAGCCTTGTGGCTGTGAGTGACTACTTTCTGTCGATGCAGTGCCCATTTAAGTCCTTTTCTTATCCTCAATTTTCTTTGAGGACCGGGCTTCTTTGTGCGAACACGCTTAAAAGCGTGCTTTTATCTTAATGCATGTTCCACAATATTGGAGCCCTGGGTGTGGGCCGCGTGCTTTTCACGAACTGTGCCTCTTGGCAGGTAACACATGGCCCTTTTGTTAGGGAAGCCGAGCTTGCTCCGGGTCCCTCGTGGCTCCTGTCACCACGGCATGTGGATTGCACTCTAGTCAAAAGTAAAGCTGCTGTGGAATTTTCCAAATTCAAAGAGTTTCGGAGAAAAAAATGCCAATTTGCTGAACTCAATGTCTTGGACTTAGGGAACACAAACTGTTTTTTTTTTTTTAGTTGATTTGTTTGTTTTTGCTGGAAAAAAAAATGTTTTCCTGCTTTGCTGCTTGGGATCTCGAGAGCATAACCTTCTGTACCTCAGCTCTGGAAGCTTGGTAATAAGGCAAGCCCTGAAAACCTGGCTTAAGTGGAATGCGTCCGGCCTCTCAGGCTCAGCTGGGAGCTTGGCTAGCGTGGACTTCCTGGGTCTTCAGAGCTTTTTTTTAAATTATTTTTTTAGTGTCACGAGGCTTCTGGACTGCCAGGCCTGCTAGCTTCTCATGCGGGCTTGCAAGCGGCCGGCTCTAGGACACAAGTGGCAGGGAGTGGGGGGGTCCCTGCGGGCACGAGGGAGCCACAGGTCCTGGAGCTTGGGAGTTCCTGGCGGGAGCCAACATCCGCTGCCTGACCAGCTCTGCCACTGCTATTGTTCTGGGGAAAACAGCCTCAGCCACGAACCCAGAGACTTTTTTTTTTTCACCCTCTTTCATTTCAGAAACGCTCCATGTGGCTGGAATGAAAGCATTTTGTAACATATAGTTTGCGGAGAGTCTTTGGGGAAAAAAAAACTAACTTTATTTTAGCAACCTGTTGAAATCTTCCTTGGGTTTGATTATTTTTAATGCTGTCTTAGGATGGAGTGCCTGAGTTTAGTTATGCTAACAAATGTCCAGCAGTTTACTTAAAGAAAACATCCCAATTTTTTTACTGGAGTAGCTGACAGAGATGAATTTGCAAATATGAAATAGGAATTTGGAGGATACCGGAGTTCTTTGGCAGTTGCATAACACATACCTGAGCAGGGGTTCAGAGGGAGGCAGCCAGAGCAGAGTTTGATCTTGGTTCACTCTACTTGTCCCAGAAGAGATCTCGTGGGCTGGGTGGTCCTTCAGGCTCGTAGTATCGGTGCTTGGGATGGATGAACGTATCAGTGTCTGTGTGGGGAGAGAGAGTTTGCTCTCCTTAACACGAGCCCATCTAGATGGGAGCACTGCCAAGGTAAGTCTAATTTTAGACCTAGCAGTTTTGACAATGTTCCTTTAAGTGTTTTCCTCCCTCTAGTAAGAATGAAAGAACTAGGTCAGAGCCAGTCGAAAAAGGCTTTTGATCCCTGCAACAGTGTTCTCAAAAATATATTATTATTTTTTTTTTTGCTCTTGTGCAGCAGAGGAAAAGGGGAAGAGAATGGCGACTTCCCCCCACAATGCTTCTTGCACAGGAAAGCAAGAGACTGACAACAGCCAGCAGATAATGTATGTGTGCAGGTAATCCCACACGGTTCTGTCAGCTCCCCTGCGGCTCTGACCTGCAGTATCTTGGAGGTTTCTGAGCAAAAAAAAAGTGCTAATTATGTCACGGAATTATTTCCTAGCAAGTGTTTAGTGAAGCTTGGTCTAATGCCTTCTCTTCCATGCGTGTGCTTTGGAAAGTATACACGTATGTTCATTGCTAGTCTTCTCCTGAAAGCTGATGGAAAAATAAATGCTTTCCTGTCCTATGGCTCTTCTGCAGCGGTGGATCTGTCTGCTGGAGAGCATTTTTCACTTAGAAGCAGAGACTTGCTGACATAAAATGATAGAAAGTCTCTGGCCTTGCCCCTTGGTAGTCCTGAAGGAGACTGGGGACTTGGAGGAGTTGGGGGTGTTATGGGGTCTGGAGCCAAGGCTAACTGCTGCAAGTTGCTTGCAGCCTGGAACTGATTTCTGTCAGAGCAGTCCTGAATTCCAGCACTGTGATACACCTGGGTGGAAAGCTTGCAGTGCTCAGCCAGCTCCGGCGGATGTTGAGTGCTGCCATGTGTTTCCTCAGAGCCTTGAGATACGGTGAGCTCATAACTTGCAGTGCCAGCTCTGCCAAGGATGTTAAAGCAAGTTCAGGACCATCAGCAAGAGAGCTTTTAGTGTGGGTACCTGTCATGCTGTTCCACAGTGTGCTGAAAACTACAACTGTCTTAACAAGTTTTCAGTTATTCAGCATTTCCTTGTTCCTAAACCCACTCCAGGCTCAGACCAGATGTCTACACACCCAAGATTTCATGGACTCTGATCTAATAGATGGTTTTTCAGCACACTTAATTCCTTCCCTAGCAAAGAAGTCACAGACCCTGCCATTCAAAAATAGTATGTGCTTCCCTTGGTGCTCTTGTTTTCTTTAATAGTTTCCAACCACTCCTTAGCTTGAGGGGCTCAGACACGGGGCTTGGAAGGAGCTGCCAGTTGGAGGCACAGCTGGTATACGTGTCTGGCACTCCAGCTCAACGTGTCCCATCAGATTGTAGCAGAGGAGGTTGATAGCACCAGTGGTGGCAAGGCAAGAGGAAGGCCTGAACTGCAGCCTTTGATCTTCGTGCTGCTTCTGTATGTTTCTTGGTGACCGTTTATTGGAAAAGTGCATCAGCAGCTACGGGATTCCAGGCTGGAACAGAGCTCCTCTTCCACCCCCTTTCACAGGGCAGTCTTCCTCTGGGGCTGTAACATCTGTGCTCCTCTTCCTTGCTCAGCAGCAGCCTGACTTTGGAGGATAAGGCTTCCCTTCGTGTGCCCACCTCAGTATGCACACAGCTGGGTGGCAGTGTGCTGCTCTGCGCTGCTCCACTCCTCAGCAACTCGGAGAGGAAAGATCTACCGGTGAAAAGTCAGCTCTGTTGCAGTTCCTCGCATCTTTCAAAAGACAAAAGATAGTTAATGATCCCTCTCCAGAGGCATACCGTAACTGTCTAGAGCCAGACATCTGTTTTGGACTGTAGGCTCTCATTTCCAACAGGTACGCGACTCGGGCATCGTAGCGGGAAGCTGCAAGCTGAAGGTCAGGAGGTGCACTGTGGCAATCAGACACCCCAAAATTAAGCTGGTGCGATAAAGAATGGCACTACGCTGAAGTCACCTTGGGTGAGTTTAGACCAAGTGGCAAGGGGATACGATTTCAGGTTGTGTGGTCATTTTCCTCTGCCTGCTTTTAGAAATGACCTCACATTAGGCAGGAATCGGACAGTTCAGGCTTGGCATATCACTGCATTTTCCTTGGAGGAGATTTTGCTCTAGCACAAGCGTGCACCTGAAAACTCAGAAGTGTTCTCAGGTCAACCAATTCCGCTGCTGTTTGTTCTTACCCTTTAAAACACCTGGAAGACTCCAAAGCTCGAGGAGGACATTGATGAATATAAATTGGCTGTTCTGATGCAATGGAATCCCATCCCAAGGATCAAACTTGTCTGGTGGTGGAGTTGATGTATGGGCGAAGGAAAGAATGGTGCTTTGAAAGTTCATGTACTTTCTCTACCAAGAAGAGAAAGTGAGAGCATGAATGACAGAAGACAGATGTTATTTGCATTCCCTAACACGCTACTGGAAAGCACTGACAAAGGCTGTAGTGACACTGTAGGATCCCAAAATTCTTGCTTAATTTTTTTTCCCTGAGGTGTCTAAGCCAGGTAGGTAACATAAAGGAGGCTGTGTAGCTTTGTTCCTCCCACGGGTCAGTTTGTGAGGGCAGGGCAGGCTGTTTGGAGCCAGTCTCTTGGACTTTGCAGGGCTGCTTTGTCACAAGGTTAGGACAGGAGAGCAGCAGAGAGAAGCACCGTGGGTAAGGTACTGCAGCCAGGCGGTAAGTTGCAGATGGGTGCAGGGTTTTCAGCTGATAGCCCTGAAGAGGATTCTGTCCAAATCTTCTCAAGGTTTGCCAGTGAGTACAGTTACAGGTGTTTGGGAATTACTGGGAATTACTGTTTTGCCAACTGGACTTTCAAAGTGCTACAACTAGCTAGTAGAGCTGTTGGAGGGCTACTGAGTATTGAGATTTGGGGTTAGGAGTGCTGTGTCTGGTCCTGGTGCTGACTTTCTCTACTGTCATGGCTGAGACAACTTTGTCCTCCGTGTTTGTGCCCTGTCCCATCTCTCTGGTCCCTCACTTTTTGCTTAAAGGATATGATCTTTGAGGCAAGGTCTTCCCTTTCTGTGAACAAGAGATACTCAAAGGCTGGACTGAGCAATCCTATGGTTGAGTTATTTCTCATGAAGATATTGCCTTTGACTGGCATACAAGTGTTTAGCCTTGAAGATTAACAATTGAACTGCTCATCCCTAAATTATGTGCACAAAGCATGCAGAGAATGTAGAGGGAGTAGTTCTGGAAGGTGCCAAAGGCAAAGGCGGAGAAAAGGGCCAGAAAATTGAGTAATTTTGAAGTCTTCTGGAGCCGTCTGGTTGGTCATGGTCAAAATAGCAAATAGAACTTAGGAACTATGAGGAAGAGCTCATGGTCAAAATAGAATTTAGGAACTATGAGGAAGAGCTCAAAAAATAACTTTTAAAAACTATTTCATTGGATATTGCTCTTCTATTCTCAATGCTCCCTGTGGTTTTGCTTGCCACACCCCAAGAAAGACACAGGGCTGGAAGGACTGGAGAAAAGGGCAATCAGCTGGTTAGAGATACGGCGTGTTTTCTGAGGGGCGGTTCTGGTTCTTTAACCTGGAAAGGAAATGGCCATGAAGAGAGTCCTTAGACATTGATGAATGCTTTGGAGAAGGTGGAAAAGGAGCTGGGTTACAAGGCCGAACAATGAAGGTATAGGCTTTTGTGCTTAAAAAAAAATAGTAGTTTTTCAAAGTACATGATTCCTAAGTTCAACCTTGGGGCATTCCTAACATGCCAAGGCAAGTTTAATTCATGTACGTGCTGTTCTCGCACTGTTCCCTTAAGAGGTGGCATATTGGGCTGGACTTTGTCAGACCCATCCTGATCACTTCTATGAGAAAATCTGACTTGTGTGCACCCAGAACAACCCCCCTCACCACAGGAGCTCAGTTTGGATCGAGGCTGTACATTCCCTCCCCCCTGTGCAGGGTCCTTGTTCTCTCTCCAGAAGCGTCCTGTGGCAGAAGGACTACAGAGAGGACGGTGAAGGAGGTGCTGTCAGTAGCTGCACGTTACCCATCCATGAGCTAAACGTGGCTTAAAGGAGCAGCTTCATCACGCTGGACAGCAAGAGATCACTCTAATGTGCTGCTCCTGAGGGAAGCAAGCAGGTGGGCAGCAGGACTGAATGTGGGCTGAAGTGAGCTCTGCATTCATCTACGGGATCTAAAATGCGTGCAGGGGATATGTGGCTGAATAGGAAAAGGGCTTGAGGATGAGATTTGGGGTGGATTGTAGCCTGTCTTCAGTGCAGTCCTGTCCACCTCTGTCTACTGTGGAAACGTGTTTGGTTTTCTTTTGGTAGAGGGCATTTTAGCTGGGTTGATTTGCTTCTCTGAAAATATCCCGGTAAAAGCAAGAAGCAGACTTTAATAATGCTGTTTCAGAAATAAAAGGAATTTTAATGTGTGTAAATAGAAGCTTTCTCCTGGATTTTCCTCCAGCAAAATAATTGCATGCTCTCAGCTAATGGTTTGTCACTACAAGAGTCAGCTGTGGTGCTGGAGGGAGTGGGACACAGTGGTATGAGTAAGCTGTAGGAGGTAAAGAATTTTGCTGGGGGAAGGCACAAAGGCATTTCCAGGCTCCTTCGTTAAATGTGCAAGGGTAGGGATAGCCTTGAGGGCCAACAAGAGGAAACTTAACAGGCAGTTGAGAGAAAGCCAGGACTGGAAACAGAAGTCAGCTGCCAGATTGCGACTAGTTATGCTAGTGGGAATGGATAACTGTTTCTTCCTTTGCATTTTGATGACTTTGTGCATCGTACATAGGACAGGGAGTAAAGCCTGGATTCGCAGCTGAATTGCAGCCATTTCTGTTGCCTGTGCTCAGCAGACACCACAGCTTTTGTTAGGTGCAGCAGGGCAAAGGCAAGAGATCTGCAGTGTGTGTGGGACAGCACACCGCTGATGCTGTCGTACTTACCTGGGTGCATCTGGGCTGGGCACGTGCTGGATGGACTCGCTGGGCTGTAACGCTGGTTGGTTGTAGAACTGAGTAGTAGTGCGGTTAGGATTGGAAGCTTTCTTAGAAATACAGGCTGTGGTTGACCATGACTTGCTAATCTCTACAGCCAAAATATTTAGGAGCTCATTTGATGACCACAAGACAAGTTTGTTCCAGGAGTAGTGGAACCAATGAAGACTTGCTTCTCACCCAGTTGAATCACAGAATCATGAAGGTTGGAAAAGCCCTCCAAGACCATCTGGTCCAACCGTCCCCCTACCACCACTATCACCCACCAAACCATGTCCCAAAGCACCACGTCCGACCTTTCCTTGAACACCCCCAGGGATGGTGACTCCATCACCTCCCTGGGCAACCCGTCCCAATGCCTGACTGCTCTTTCTGAGAAGAAATGTCTCCTCATTTCCCACCTGAACGTCCCCTGGCACAACCTGAGGCCATTCCCTCTAGTCCTATCGCTAGTAACCTGTGAGAAGAGGCTGACCCCCAGCTCCCCACAGCTTCCTTCCAGGCAGTTGCAGAGAGCAATGAGGTCTGCCCTGAGCCTCCTGTTCTCCAGACTAAACACCCCCAGTTCCCTCAGCCGCTCCTCGCAGGACTTGTGCTCCAGGCCCTTTTCTATCTAATTCTGTGCTCACTGTGAAATCCTCAGTGGGCAGCAACCAGTGGTATCTCCTCTGGACTTTGCACAAGTTGTTTGGCATTGACTGCAATGTACGGTGGATGCTTTTCCTCCAGTGAGAGCATTAATTCAGCTCTCTTCGGCTCTGTCTGCCTCCTGATTTGTGTTTCTCATACTCAGGCCTCTTACCTCCCATAACATCCTCTTTGGCTGCAAGGCTGTGCATCTCGGAAACCTGTCAGAAATCCAGAGGAGTTGTTCACTTTTCAGGAGAAGCTTTGCAGATGCTGGCATAAGCCTTCTTATTAACAACGGATAAAATCACTTTGCAAAACATACTTCATACAATGGATTGCCGCACAAAAGAGCTGGTAGTATGTTCTTGTATATACGTGATGCATGTTACTTACTGACCTTTATTAGTTTTTCCCCATTAAGATCTGTTTTACTATAAGCTAATTTCATAGCTCTTTAGTTCCCTGTCTTTGTCACCATTTTTGTCCTACATACCTGCTCAGGGTTTATGATAGACTTACCTTACTCACTGAACTGGCTCATTTTTCTATGAGCCTCTGTGTTGCCATTGTGAATTCAAGAGCTGCTAGCACCAATTGTACATTTATTAAAATAGAATGAAAAAACGCTTCAGAAATAATTTGGCTACCCAGCCCTTGTCTCTGCTTTTCATCACGCGATCCCGTGGCCGTTACAAAAGGCAGATCTGGCACTGCTGAGGCTCCGGGGCCTGCCTAGCCCAGCGATAGGCAGTGCAGGCTGTGTCCTGAAGCAGGTGGAACAGAAACCTTTTGGTTTACAGCATTGCTGCAATCTGTGAAATGAGAGATGGAAAGTGGGTATCGCCTTACATAAACCAAACGAGTAGTTTCCTGTAGGAAAACTGTCAAAAGTGCAAGAACAAATTTCTTAACCGAGTAGACTCAAGTGCACACAAATCCTGGTGGGACGAGGGTCTTTAAAGGCAAACTTGACATATACAAAGAGAAAAATTCTTGCTTTGGACTTGGCGTTTCTGTTCAGTAGACAAGTAGGGAGTATTTCTCCTCTTTATACACTGAAGGTTTGCATGGGCTTCAACCAAATGACAGAATTATTTGCTCAGTTTGATTCAGACTGAAACTGCTAAGATGCTTGTTCTGGTTTCGTGATATATTTCTGATGCTACACAGGACTCGTTGGTACCAGCTGCCTCTAACAACGGAGGTGTGAGAGAGGTATGTGGAGTGTAGGCAGCTCAGTAATGTTTTTTCCCTTTTTGCTTTTGCCTTTGGCTTTAGTTTTGGGCATTCCTTGTGTTTTTGGAGAGAGTGAATGGCTTGTAGTATTAATTTCCTTGGTACTGTGACATAGCTACTCAGTTGCCCAGCTAGAGAGCTGCTAGCCACATCAGGAGCGTGGGTGCTTTAGGCTTCGTCTCTCTGTTCCTGTCTGCCTGAGCTCTGAACCCAAACCACCTGGTGCAGCTCATCGGCAGGACCACTTTGCAGAACTCCTGCAGCTCAGCCCTGGGTTTTGGCACAGCCTGTTTGTATTCGTTTAACGCTCGTTTCTGATGCTGACCAGCAGACACAGGTAACTTGGCACTGGTGTTAATTTAGCAAAGTACTTTGGGGCTTCACCCTTCGAGGAGGTTTCTGGTAAGTCCCCGTTATCGAAGCAGAAGAGATCCTGACGGACCTGGGGCTTCTTGGTCAGTGTGAATGCTGCTGAGACCATTAGACAAGCAGACTGGAGAAACAGTAGGCAAGATCTTGAAGGTTGCCAGCAACCTGGATGGCAATGTAACCAGCAGGATGGGTTCATGTGAGATTTTGACTACAGCTTCATCTGGCCCAAAGGGATGGGTTGATGGGACTGTGCTGGGTTACATTAGCTGGAGGTTGCACTGCATGGAGAGGTAATTCCTGTAGGCAAAAGCCAGACAGTTTCTCAAACTAGGAACAGATTGATGAGGTGGGTGGACCGTCCACAGGAGTTACAGAAACAGATTACTGTGGAAAACTTCCCGCCAGATAACATAGTCAAAATATTCCTATATTTTATGGTACTAATTAAGGTCATCTGTATAAGTGGATTAATCTCGTGGTTTTGTGTTTGTTTGTTTGTTTTTCTCCCTTTTAAGAATTGTAGAAGCAGTAACAACTACTCAGGTTTGACAATTTTGTGAATGATCCCATGTTCTCTAGGGGTGTTCAGAATTACTAATACAGAACAGGCTTCTGGAAATTTGGGAAGGGCTTTGTGATGCAGCTCCTTCTTGTTCCTTTGGTCAATGCGAGCAGCCATCTGTCTGGAACAAGATCTGTTTTCTGTGCCAATGTCTCCATGATTCTGATCAATACAACTGAAGTGGATTGTGAATGATACCAAGCAAAAAGCCCAGTGGATGCTGTTTGACCACTCAGGATTGAAATAGAGCACTTGGAAGCATGCAGAAGCCTGGCTGAAAGAGCTAACTGCAGAATGTTGCATGGTTGGAGATGTGATCAGCCTTTGATGAAGAACCAAACAAAGATGGAAAGGTGGATTGTGTGGACACAGCTCCTAGCATTGTGCAGCTAAGTCTGTGGCACCAATACATGAAAGGGAGCTTGCATGTTGGCAAGTATTTTACCTTTGAAAGTTTTCTAACAGTTTAGAGGTTGGTTGGGTGTCTCCTTTGCTCGCTTTTTGTCTCCAAAAAGCAAAAGCTAGCACATGACTGTGATGCACGCAGAACAGGGCAGATGAGTAAGAAGATGCTATTTTTACTCGATCGCTTTTCAGAATAGAGCAATTGTTATTGCATGCAACTCAAGCACTTGCCAAGTATGCTTTAATGCAGTCTTAATTGATCTCCTTAAAATTTTGAGCAGCCAGCAGTGTTCCCACTGAAACAAGTAGCTCAGAAACGTTTGACACGGTAGGCAGCGGAGCGCACAGAGGTAGCGATTGATCCTGGGTTTGATCTGCCATGCCTTGAGCCCCCAGATGGAGAGACTGGCTCCCCATCTGGCCCCACGCAACTTTGGATGTATCAAGGCTGACTTCTGAAGAGTGCCTTCAGGCTCGTCTCAAGATTTTCAGAGTATCCTCTAGTGAAATGCCGGGCCTCCTCCCAGCTGCCAGTAGCTTGCTGTGGCTCTTGGTGACTGCTGCGTACCATCAGGCGTGCTCAGACAAGCTGTTCCCTGGCTGCTTGCTGTCCGTGAGGCAGACGTGGACGGGAGGAAGGCAGCTAGGGGAGCAGAGCCTTCACATTGCCCTGCGAGCTCCTTCAGAGCTGCGTGCACACGCCAGAGGGGATCTGCATGGGCACAGGGCTCTGCTCCCCATCAGCTTCTGGAGGGCGCTGGGTTTGCATTCTAACATATGGGAAAAATGCACTGCATTGTGTTAGGTTTTTTTTCCCTTCCCTAGTCTTCTAGGGCACATGTGGTCATTTTTCTACTTTGGGTGCTCGTTTCACTCTTTTCTCACAGTTTCTGACTCTCCTAACTTGGCAGATCCAAGCAGCCTTTCCTTTAAAGTTCTGGAAAAGGGGATATTTTCCTGTAGATTCAGCCCTGCCATTGAGGTAGGAGTACAAGAGCACTCGAGTACCTTTGTTTTTAAATAATAGTTGGTTTTCTAAATGTAATCTGTGGATCTGTGTCATTGTGGCTGCCAGCACCATTTGTCATGTGCTTGTTGCTCTGTGGTCGGTGCTGTACAGAGCACCCAGCCCCAAAGGGAGAACGTTCCCACCACAGAAAGCTTTCAATCCAAGCAAAATAACAATAGTTGGGAAGCGTGAAGACAGACACGGCATTAATCAGCTGTTAGGTGGGGTTTTCAGCACGCTGGTAGGCATGAAGAGAAGGGAGAATTTCAGCAGTCTGGAGCGGGATGGAGGCATGGGGATGGTGTATGGAGTAAGACTGGAAGAGGTTCTGCTTCAAAATCTAACGATGCTACTGGTGTATGTGTTATTGGACTCATGCTGTTAACTGGTATGAAGTGGGGTTTGGTGGCCTGATGTAACGCCTACGAGTGCTGAGATGGATTTGATCTGGCAGAACGAAGAAGCGCAGGGACTGTTGTCAAAGCAGTGGTATGGGGAAATGCCAGAGGGTGGGGGAAGGTAGGGGTAGCCAAGGGCAGGGCAGAGAGAGGTGGGAGCCTGGACAGGTATTTTAGCAAGAAACTCCTTTGTCTGTAGTTAGAAGAATCTTTGTCAGACATCATGGAAGTCCTGGAAGAGATGAGCTTTGCAATAGGAAGAGTCAGCAGATCAGAGAAGTTGGGCTGTGATGAAGTTGGTGATTTGAGATCTCTTGTTAGAGCTGCTTAGATCAGTTCTAGAGGACTTCGGTCCTGGAAGCTGTCAGCCCCTTCAGCTTTGCATAGTCAGTCCTCAAGTTTTGAGCTGGCCTTACCTGGCTGAAATTATACAAGGTGCTGATTTGAGAAGAGGGTATGCTGTTACTGACCAGACGTTCACCTCTTTCCTTGCTTTTATCAAATCTTGAAAGGGAGCAATTATGGTTTGTATTGATGGTTTTAAAAAAAGCAAGAGCTCTGGCCTGCTCTAGAAATGAAAATAAGGGATTTCTGTCTGCTAATGGAAAGTAACAGAGAATGCACGAGAATGCTCGTTCCTTCTTTGTCTCTGTGCAGCTGAGAGCTGGAGGCAGCACTGGAGAAAAGCAGTAGGGCTGGCCACCTGATGATGCCTCCAGACAGATAGTAGCTTTGCCAAGTGACCAAGGTGATACCTGTTCTTACTTCTGCATGTTTTCCTCCGGTCTCCCAGTGCTGAGGCTGCCAGCCCAGTGTTAGTGGTAAGCCAAGACTGTGATGGGGGGGAAGAAGGAGAGACGAACTCTTTCCTTCTCCCTTTCCTCCTAGAAAATAAATTAAAAAGTTGTTTCTTTCTCCCACCCTAACTCTGGCAACTTCGGAAAAGTCTTTTCTGAGGCAGTCCATGTTTCTTTTGAACAGTCACATCTTTTCAATGCAAAGGTAATGGGAGCATATGTAGTTGCCAGCGGCCTCTCCAATTTATTTTTCCTCCCGTATCCTAAAGGAGCCCAAAATAAAGCATTGCTGAAACAGCGCTAACATTATTCTTGGAAGAACGATGAGATGAGAGTCGAGCAGCGCCTTGCCACGTGATTCATTTTTTTCTTAAGCCATTCAGGTGATGATTATGCTGCCACGTTACCAGAAAGCTGGGTCGCTTGCTCCCTGTACTGCACAGCAAGTTGGTGCTGCAACCTAGAAGGCTTTCCTTGTGGGCTTTTGTTGTGCATCCCGTCCTCCTCCCGAATCTGTATTGTTTGGGGCCACAGGGAAGGGAGGGGTTGCAATCCACAGGAAGCTTGCTGCTGGCAGCCTTCTTCCAGCCAGCTCGAGTCCCACCGGGCTTTGTGATTTCTCTCTGGTGAGCGCTGAAAGGAGGCTGGCAGCCAGAAGCTGCACGTTTCTGGATGCCGCTGTGGTGTTTTAGGGTTTGGAAGGTGTGCTCAGGGATCCTCCTGTTAGGCATGATACTTGCAGGAAAGACAGTTTGATAGTTACTTTATGGCCCCCGTTCCTTACCAGGCGTCTTTCCCTGCTAGTTTCCAGCCTCTGCTTGAGCAGGCTGTGCTGGAAGGGAGTGCTTTTACAGGGTGGTTAGGGGATCTCCCTTTTTTTTGTGAAGGAGGAGATTTGCAGTCTTAAATCTGGCTACTAACAGAACAGCTTCCATATGTACTGGGTCATGGAAAAGTCTGTCTTGGTGGATCACATCTATTTTTTTCTGTAGTCTGGAGGGTAAAGTAGTCATTAGTAATTACTTCTTTTCTTTCAGGTAGGCAAATACGATCTAGAAGAGATAGATCATGACAGGTGAGTATAATCTAGGAGAGAGGGATTATTTTTGGTGTCCTTACGCACACTGGATTGGAAATATAAACAACACAACAGTCCCTTTAAAACCTCCCTTAGGAGCTTAAAAGTGCCGAAGACTCCCTCCATCATAATGGCTCATCAGGTTTGTGACACTACCCCATAACAGCCAGGCAGCCTGTAAGCTTCACTGCATAAGTAAAAGGGTTTTTACATTTAATTTTCTGTTGCAGAAGGAGGTTCTATAAAGGAAAAATCAAGCAGCTGTGTTCTAGTTTAGTTCCACTGTGGTCTTGTAGCCATGATGAAAGCAAAATTCAGGGAGAGGTAGGTATGGTGTGTATCTAGAAATAAAGGACTCAAAAGTTAGGAAATTTTACTGAGATTATGAAGGTTTAAGTGTTTATATTTCGGGTTGACACAGTGGTGTGGTTGGGAGAAGCAGTAGGAGGAGAGGAGTGCCTTGCAGGCAGCCTGTTTTCCCTTCTCACCAGTGAGAGGCAATGTCAGAACGAGGAGACCTGGGTTTTGCTTAGCTTACAGCCAAACTATGGAATTGGTTTGAATGAAGGAAGAGAGACTTCCAAATAAAAGAGCTGCAGCTAGGCTTAGAGAACTTCTTATAGCTGCCTTGGGAAACTGGGCTGTGTAACAGCTCTCTAGGAAGAAATTGCAGCTGCCTGGCCTGCTAAAATGAGACAAGAAGATGGCAGATATGAGCAACAGCCATGCAGACTGCTGCAGACCTCTTTTCCTTTAGTTTCCCTTTTAGCCACTCAGAGTAAGAGAGAAATTTAGTTCCCTTCCATTTTTTACTTTAATAGACTGATTTTCTGTGGACCAGTGATGGATTTATTCATTCTTCTAGAGAGAATGCAGTTTGTAATAAAACGTGGCAGTTCTTTACTTCTTTCCATCACTCAGTGTTGTCCATGAATTACCCTTCGTAATGTTCTCTTGGCTTGAACGTAGAATAAGTTTCCATCCTTAACATGGAGATGTAGTTATTGTAGCCCTTGTACACATCGCTCGTTGTTTCCAAGTGTTTGGATGTTTTTGAAATCCCAAGGGAAAAAGGCAAATTTTTGGTGTTTGGGGTTTGCTTTATTTCTGCACCAAGGAATTTCTATTATTTAGGCTCAAAGTTTTCAGTTAGGATTTGGATTTCAGGTGTGTGGATATTCCAAAGGTTGTAGGACCCTTTGCTTTCTGAGCCTGCTGGGGCCTGTTTTCCGAGAGAGGCTTTCGGGGCCGTTCACAGCGCTGCTAAAGCTGGCAGTTCTCATTCCTTCCCCTGCTCCCCACCCTTTGCGTCTAAGCCAAGCACGAGTAAAAGGGCAGCTTTTATTTCGGTTTCACATTGTTTTTTGGGTTTCTATTTGGGGCCATCGAATATCGCACCACAGCATAAGAACAAGGAAGCTCGGGCCATTAACTGAGCTGCGCTAGAGGTAGCGCAGTTACCCGTGAGCAGGAATGCAAAAATCTGATCCTTGCATCAAGGGAAGTCGCCTCAGGATCCATAGTTTTAAAATCTCTATGTGTGCCAAGAAGGTTATTAAGGCTGCTTCTCTTCATGAGTGCTGGAGCTGTGAAATCTCAGGCAGAAAACAATTAAACCACCACCATAGCTCTAAATGTGCGTTTCTGTGGGATGGGTTGCATTTGTTTTCTTTCTTTTTTTCCCTCTGGCTGCTTTCCTTATTCTGCTATCATTAGTCCACACCTCATTATATGCTCCTAGAGAGTACATCCCTCTTGCTTGTTAGGATGGTGTGGGTGGCGATTTGCAGCGGCACAAAATGCTGAAGGGAGATAATCAGCTGGGTAAGGCACTACTCCGTGCACAGACCGACTTGCTGTGCACAGCTTACTTACCCCACGTTGGTCAGAACCTTGCATGTTATAGCTAATGGAAAATGCGATGGAAAAACTTCAGCTTACTTGCCTAGAAAAGAGAAAAAAGGTGTGACTGAAGGGTAAATACATGGGATTGATTGTCATACGCTAGTAAAATTGTAAGCTGGGGGACTTGGTAGCAATGCCAGGAGAATATAGTTTGACACAAGCCTGCACAAAATAGCCTTATACAGTGTTGCATTCCCTTGCATTTTCTTCCTCAAATATCTTATCCTGGATCCGTGTCAAGCTACGGACAGTTCTTTTGCCATTATCTGTCATAACTCCGTTACTGTATGGCATTTCTTAGTACTCTGTGATTAATTTTTGCAACATTTGGGTTCTTTCCTAAGCAGTGTTTTTTCTGCTTTATTTTTTTTCCCAGCTATCCATTGCAATCTGAATCCGAATGGTATTGATCACCCTGTCCCCACAGAAGGTATTAATCTGCAACTTGAAGGCGAAGGAGTTGAATCGCCCTCCGCAAAGAACACCAGTGCTCCAAAAGGGCCTGAGTCAAAAGAGACACCCAAAAAGCAACAAGTGGAACCAGAAATATCTAAAGTAAGTAGAACCGGATCCTTACTTATTTTGGTGAGTCTTTAAGAATCCAGGCATTTTGAAGTCCTGACTACTGCTTAAAAAGCATTTATCATTCTGTTAAAGACATACAAATGTGCAAAAATAAGTCTAAAGAAGTGGGTGTTACAGAAGGGAGGTATTGCTGTGGAGTTTTTGCACACACATCGTGGACACCGCTCTATTTTATTTCTCTCTATGTGAAGATAATGATAAATAATGAAATTGCTCTTTTTCAGGCATTGTGAAGACCTGTTTTCTGAATGACTAGAGTAACAACCAGAATGGCAATAGATAGGTTTTTTGTCTTTTATTTTATTTAACTTGTTTATTTTTTTCCTGAAGCAGGTAAAGGAAGAGAGAGGTTTAAACGTATGGATTTTTATATGGATAACTGAGTTCAATAAACTGTTAACTAATTTTAAGTAAAATACCCTGTCAGTTCTTTCATATCTGGTATGTCAGTGAATAAGCACACCTCAACGGTGAATCATAAAGACAAATGAAGCATCTGCACCCTTTCATAAGCTGATGAGAGTTTTGCTATTTCTTGTTTGTGTGCAGTAGACGTGACTGTGAAGTGCAGGTGAATGTGCTCCAGACCCTTCAAACAATAATTTGTCATATGTCGTTCTAGTTAAGAATGTATCTAATATAAGAGAATATTTTTTAAGAAATACTGGTAGTTTGGGACATGTTCTTTAAAAGCCCTATCAATCTCATTGACCTGCCTAAAAGCAGTTTTTTTGAGGGGTTGAAAAATTTCGCTGTTACTGAATCTGACACTTTGGGAGCTAGTAGAGCAAATAAAATGAGTGTTGTCATCTATCCTTTTTTTTTAAGGACCAAAAAAGGCTAGGTACAATAACAATTCATTCAGTGACTGAACAAATATAAGAGTATTTGCTACTGTTATCAATACAGTAAATCTTACAAATAATATGCATACGGTTATGGGGTATTTCACTTTTAGAATAAAATAGCATTAAATGTTTTAAGCCGCAGCCTTAGCAATAAAGGCTTGAAATGAATTCTCCATTTGGATATTTGTCTAAAATACCTAGTTACGAATGAGAACACCTTACACTCGTTTCATTCTGTCTTTGTCAATTTGTTAACTAGATCCAGTTCAAGCTGGCATTGATTAAAGCCTGTCTCTCTTTGGGCTCTGATCCGTGTGGGTCCTTCCCATCTTGGATATTCTATGAAAATCACTGTAGTAGTTTGTTATAGGGCGGGTGATCAAGCACATTGCTGATTGCTCTTGAGCCCTTTGCGAACAGGCTTATGCTTGGTTGGAGTCATCCAATTGGTGTAAAGACCACCAAATTTTGGATGGGTTTTGAGACAAAGCTCAGCTAATAATGTGTTTACCCAGCCTTTTCCCTTACAAAAGCAAGCTGACTCTGCCCTGTTTTGACCTCACCAGATGCAGATCTGCCCTGTACTGAAAACTCAGGTATGTTAAACTCAGAAGAGATCTTACAAGCTTAGGCATGAACGAGCTTAGTGATGCAATGGGGCTTCCAGATGAGAATGGGCTCGTGTAGCAGACGTGGAACGCAGGCAGATCAGGCTTGTCTTTGCTTGCAAAAGACTTATTCTAGTGGAAAATTGGAATGAGATACATTGGTGATTTAATATAATGGAGCCTCTTTCTATTATGTGAGCTGTACCTGTTGGATTGATGGATGGGAAACCATTTCCAAGGCTGTCTGTGCAAGGGGGTAGCCAGGAAAGAGAGGAAGTGTAGTGCTCTGAAGGTAGTGAAATCAGCCATTGGTTTCCTCAGTCTGATTACAGTAGCTTTATTTAGCGTGAGCTGGGCATGCTTCAGATTTAACACAAAACCAGCAAAATAACCCCACCCCAAACTAAGCATTTTGCTTGGTGGAATAAATTTGGCATAATAATACCAAGCTAACGAAGTCGGCCTCTTTTTGTGTCTTGTTCTTAACTTTTTCTGTGTGTGTGTGTGGTATTAACTTTGTGACGTTTCTCATCTGGATTCATGTTATAGCCTGAGGTGGCCTGTCTTTTCAGGCTTTCTCTCCTTAAATGTCAAAACCATGTTGCTTTATCCTCTGAAATGTGAATATAGAGTTGGGATTGTCACTTGTGTGGCTTTAGGAGTTGAAGCAAGCTGTCATTATGAAACTTTATACATGCAATCATATCCATACAGTGGAAAGATGAGAAGGAATAGAGGCAAGTATTGTAAATAAAACATTTAGGCAGATCCATTTGTTCTGTGTTTCCTCACTGCTCAGTTATTTTTAAAAAGGTTTCTTTGCAATCCTGTGCATCCAGATAATATTTAAACATGCTCCATATCCACAGTGGTGAGACATATATTGCACAAAGCATTGCAGTGTATTGAATGCAATTTAGGCTGCCTTATAGACTGTCTTCTCTGCTTTCAGCTTTCTAATTTGTCTTCATTGGGACCAATTCCAGCACTTTAAACCCCTGGCAGCTCTAAGGTTTTGCTGTCCAAAGAAACAAACGGAGTCTCCGTTCTAATAGAGCGTGTCCTTCTCTTTCTGTCTTCAGCTATGGTTTTGCAGAACAGTAGTAATTCGTGGGCTACAGATAGATATAAAGTTTCTCCTTATGCAGCTACTGAGTTGCAAATAGGGGAATGCAAGTATTTGTTTCTGTATCTGGGATGCAGACAGCAGAAAGTGTAGTTTCGTTGGACTTCATTTAGAAGTTCTTGATGAGTGTGGGATCTAATTTTCATGGACAGAGGTGCAATTTTAAAGAAAAATGGAGTCATGATCTCAGTCTTCCTCAGACTCTGCTAAGGAACCAGCTTATTATGTATTAAAAAATACGAGCAGGTCTGAAAAAGGCCACAATTACTCATATTTAAACTGATGTGCTTAATTCATTGAGATTCTGATAATGTACAGGAGATAACACAAATCAAGAAAATTATTGTAGTATTAAAATAGCTTTATACATTTAAAAGTGTAAGTTTATGGATATAAATATGTATACTTCCCTGGTCAGTAAATGATTTTCAGTATTCAGATTGTATAAAATCAGTCTGAGTACAAAGACTTACAGAGCAGAAAACTTCATTGGAGAAAGCAAGGATGCTTCAGGTATATCTATCTATGTAGACAGATCCAAAAAACGTGTATAAAATTTATTTAACTACCACCCTCTGCCTATCATATATGTTTTCTGGAATTCTTATCTTTATTTTATTAAAATGCAACTTCTGGTTGCTGTGGTCTGCTTGGTTTTATTTTTTTGTATTTATTTTTTAACAGAACTCGACTAAGTAGATCTCAGTGGCCTGACTCATGTTCATCCAGTGATAATTTAGGATACTAAAAGTTTTACTATACTTTTCAAGTCCCATATTTCTCTCAGTATAGGCTTTAACAGAGGAGGCCTTTCCTAACAAGGTTCAGAAAGGCCTCTCTTACAGAAATGCTAACTTTATCAAGGCTGCCCACGTACTGCGCTCGTGAAGTGCTGCTCAGTGTGAGCGTGACCCCCAGATCTGGTCTGTCACTTATTAAAAGATTGTTTCTTCAGGGAGTTTTGTTTCTTAAGTAAGGTGCGTATATCTGATGACACACTTTATCTCGTGTGGGAGCAGCAGTAGCAAATAATAAAGACTTTTTAATGTTAACCACTACAGTTAGACTTTTGTGTTAGTAATAGCAGATTTTTATCTGACTTAGAGACAAATTAACAGTCCTTTAAAGTCCTTTAAAATGCTTGTGAAAACTCTGGAAGGAAACTGTTAAATAGAGAGGTGTTTTATCTTGCCTTCTGTTGATGACTGCTGTGTAGACACCAGTAGAGTGTACTTTTTGTTAGAGTGTGGCTCTAATTCTTTCGGTTGCTTTTGCTTTCTTTAAAAAAATAGCTTTTTCAAAGTAACAGTGAACAACACTGAAGGGCTGTCTGAGCTTTCTACCAAGAGGATGAGCATTTATCACAGCTTTCTGGGCCCAGCTCAGGGTCGACGGGGGTGGAAGCAGCTCCTCTGGCTTCCCGAAGAGCTCTGCCCTGCTACAGGAGTACTTGGGGTGTGCATCATAGATATTATTTTGGCAGTTACTCAAATATATAAATATATATTCTCTAGCAGAAGAACAAAAAAAATATATTTTTCTGAAAAAAAAAATCCTCTAGGTTTTTTAATCAGTGACTTCATTTTCACAGTATTATCCTTTGTAGTCAAACTTATAAAATGAGTAGGATGAAAGAGAGGGTTTTTGCCAAGCTGCAGTCCTGGTTATATGTGTAATGTTACATGCATATTCATAATAGCTGCTCAACCATTTTATTATTTTTTAAAATTGGTTGAAAGACATCAACAGTCACTGAGTGGGCTGGTTGGTGAAGTTTTACCATTTTGTTTTGTTTCCAACTATTCCCCTCTTCTTTGTGGTGGCCATGGGGTATGTAACCAAGAACCCAGACTGGACTGGCTGAAACCCAAAAGTGTTTCACCTGGCCAAGTGGAGGTTCAGCGTGACCCTGCATAGTCTGTTCCACTCAGGTGCTGAAATGCTTGTGGACACTTCTCTTCCTCTCTCAGCTTATAATTTGTTTGTGACCTCTGATGTCTGAAGTCTCAAAACTGTGCAGTGGACTCTACTTGTATCCTGAGCAGTGGAACAAGAATGCTGGGTGACCCTGTGCGTTTCCAGCAGCTGAGGCTGATGTTTTTATCCCTCACTGGATGAAGTGCTGGAGTAACCCTACCTGTAGGGCAGAATTTAATTCTTGGTTCAGAATTTAAATTGTAATTAGCCAGGGAGACAAGAGACAGATCGGTCTGCTGCTCTCCTGTAAGTCAGCTTGTTGTAGGACAAATGCCTGATTCAGAGTCCAAATGTATTCTCAATACAGTGTGGTTTTCCCCCATTCTGTGTCTTCCATTCTTGTTATGAGTAGCGTACTGTGATGCCCCATGTTTTTTGCAGCAAGATTTCTGCATTCATCATAAAAGATCTGTCTTCTCCAGTTCATCGTGACTGCATACCTGGGGATTCTGAAATATCATCTGCCCTGACAGCAGCTGCGTATAACTGGGAGATCTTGCCTGACCTCATTTGTTGTGCTCTGCCCGCGACAGCGAAGGGAAAAGAAGGGCATCTGTAAAGGACCATTATTCTTTTCCTTCCTTGTCTCAAGATGAGATTACTCTCCTACTGCTTCTCTTTTTCTTCTTTCTCCCCACAGGAATTCAAAATAACTAGCTCAGACTAATACTTAGCTCTTTAGATGGCTGTAAGTAGAGCAGATGAAATTTACTCACAGAAGACAAGACCACTATTGACCTTCCGAACTATCTGAAGACATCCTTTACAGCATTCATCTCTACGAGTAAGGTCTATCACTGCATCAGGATCACTGACACCAGGAAGAGAAAATCCTGTTTTTCAGGCCTCTTACAGTTGGACTTTCACCAAAAAAATCAATGAAAACATTTTCAGTGCCTGCAAGTGCCCAGTGCATGCACGTGAAGGAAGGCAGGGTGGAAGCATCGCAGCCTGTGATGCCCTGCAGTGGGCTGGGGGCTGCACAAATCCTCAGCAAAATGGTGGCTTGTGCTGCAGGGAGTGAATGCATCCGTGTGTAGGTTAGGCAAGAGCAGATGGTTACAAAGAGGCAGCTGAGGGAGCATAAGGAGGGAAATGTCTCTTCAGGCTTCTATTGTCCTGTGAAAGCCATCAATGTGAAATTTGTGTGCTTTTCCGTTACAGTAGTGTGAAAAGGAGCAGCAATTGCAGGATGTATTAGCAAACAAGTAGTAAAAAGACGTGGTAGTACTCTAGAAATAAGTGGGATGCCTGATGCTGTAGGCACATGTAGGCACAGACGCATTGTTTAAAAGAACTTCTCTTCAGGGAAAAAGAAATACAGATGAAAAGATGGAGCGGCTTTTAGAGGAAAAAAGCAATTCCATACAGCGTGCAGATGCATAATGTACTTACACTGCCTGTTCTGCTTGCCTTGTTCTGAAGCTGCTCCACAAAGCCATCCAAAACCTCTGCTTTCACTTTGAAGCTACTCTAAGGGCTTCCCGGAGATTGCTTTAAAAATAAATCAGTATTTTAATGACACAGCTGCCTTGGTGGAGAAGAAAAAGTATAGAATTGTCCTTTAAAGAAAATAATAGAATGCTGATTAGAGGGATTACAAAATGTATTATAGAACCAATTTAGCATTTAAAATAGGAAAGCAGTTTAATGCTTCACTGCTGGCACTGTGAGTTCTGCAAATAGTGCGTCTCATCTGAGTTATAACAATAATTTCATTAATCTGCCACATGTGTTTGCCGGACACTTGTGACAAAACTGATTAGCAGTTGCTGTAGTCCACCTTTCTCTCTACAAGTGGGAATTTTTTTTCTTTACCATTTTGAAAAAATGGCATAATTGCTTAGCGCTGCAAGTGAAATGTGTCACAGTCACAAAAGGGGCGTGCGAACGTAATAGCCCTGATAGTGTCTGAAGGGCATTTCTTGTGTTATCAACTTGTCAAGCTTTCACTCAGCGCAGAGGTGCACTAAGGAAGGAAGTGATTTCATTAAGGGTCTGGAAAAGGATGGCTGGGGGCAGAATGGAGTCCGTCTTTCCCTCGGTTACAATGAGTGGAATTGAGCTCGTTGATGATGAGGGCAACTTAAATTAAGTGTCCGTGTGTAAGCTAGGTATCTAAACTCCTATAATTTTTTACTGGAGATCTAGTCAACGTACTCAGAAGAGCATAGAGAGGGTTTAGATTTGATCCGAAGTGAGCAGTGCTCAGCAGAGTCTGTCTACGTTTCATGGACTACATTGACATGTGAATTTAGGTATCCTAATTTCAGACTGAACTCTGTACTAAACCCTACTAGCTAACGAGCCTTTGTTTGATATTGAGTTGGTTACAAATGTCTAACAGAGGTGAAATACATTAGAAAACCGTGTTTCAGAAACCGTGTTTGTCTCAGAAGTCATACATTGAAAACTTAGGGTGGACTAGACACAAGGACAAAAGGAATAGAGTTATGTTCAGTATGATCTTCTAGCAAGCAAATGCTGCCTAATCTGGAAAAAGTCTGTCCTTTGGATTAAAAGGAAGAGATGGGAGTGTGTATTCCCCCACCCACACACTTTCTTTTAATAGGTCTTGGACTTTAGAAATCTGTTACGTTTGTCTAGAAGTTAAATTCCTCATGTGTGGATCTGCTTTTCCAGCTGTAAAAAGAAGATGATTAGGATGAGTTAAGACTGATGGTTTGAGTAGAAAACAGACTTGGAATAAACTTGCTACCAATCTTTTCTCGTACATGTATAACATTGTTTCTCCAAACACTTTGCCATTTGTGCCTGAAACCGGGAAAACATTGACTTGGGCAGGATGCTCCAGAATAATAAATGCTGTGATGCATTTTCTGCATGTTCTCATTCTCCTCCGTGGAATAGATTCTCCAGCTGTTTTCCACGGTGGGTAATGGTGAAGGCCTCCTCTGGTGCTTTGTCTGCTGTACATCCAATTAAAGGAGGGGTTGATGTAGGACAGCCTTCCACCACAGTTTCCAAAAAGCACAGTGGGGTTTGGTATATGCTGCCTTCTGCAAGCCTTAATTAATTTTTGATGGATGGTGTCAATGGGATTTTCCACTTTTGTAAGGACTTTACTCTGGGGAGGATTTTGGAGAACTATAATGGTTCCTGTGTCTTGCTATGATTCTGTTGGGAAGTATTTGGTGGCTGGAAGCTTACTAGCATGTGTGTGGTGTTTGGTGCTGAGGGGTACCTTGTCTCATTCGGGGCCTTTAGGCATTGTAAAAATACTGACAATAACATCTGAAATCAAGGAGGCTTTTTGGTATACTTTGATCTCACATTTTGCAAATACTAGTTTTTTGGCTGTTTCTGGATGTGGATGGCAGTCAGAAGAGTTTGTTCTATCTCTGCTCCATGGTCTGCTGCAGATTACTGTGTAGCTGTTGTGCCAGTGCAGGCAGCAGAAAGAACTCCCAAATGTCCAAGATGACATCTTCTGTGATACTTTGTATGATCAGTGAAGCAAGCAGAAGGTAAAGAGAACGTCGTGTTTAATGAGACGATTCTTCCCTTCACCCCTCTAATTTTTTTGACCAAATGATTAGTAAGTAGCATAGGATTCCTTGCCTGTGATGCCAGGAAGTGAAACCAGACCCAGAGCTTCAGCCTGGGGATGATTTGCACATGCCTTTTTCTTTCGGCTCGGCTGAGACGGAGCTTCTAGTTTTGTTTTTGGAGGGCCTCTTGCAGTTTGCAGCAAAAGCTCAGCATGGCTTTTGGGAGACATCTATGCCCATTTTGTATCTCACAGCAGCTAGCAGATGTGATCTTTCTCCTTGCAACGTAAAGAGCTCTACCAGCAGAAGCAGTAGCAGCAAACTACCAGGGAGAGGGAGCAAGGCCACTGCGTTGGGTAGTAGCACGCTGTTAAATTGACCATTTTTCACAACAAAAATGTTGCATTTCCAGCTTGCCTATAGGTTAATCACACAACAGTTATCAACATGTTCTCAAGTAAGAATTCCTCTGTCTCCTTTACCCCCTAATTCCTCACCCAGGGTTCATGGACATTACCGGTAGGGGCTGTTCTCAGAAGATGTAGTTGGTAGAGTGAATATTTCTAATAACAGTGCCTAGGAATGAATAATGTTATGATGCATCAAGCTACGATTCTAGGGTTAAATGTGCCCTTGACATGCATATCTAAAAATAGGAAACCTTCAGCTCTGAACAAGGTAGAGTTACTGCACATCTCGAGGCCTTTTTTTCCTACTCTTTACATACAGCATCTTGTAAGTGGGTATTATGTTCTGCCTATTTCCCTTTTTCTCCAATGTCTGTAAGTGCATCCATCAACTACTGATGACTTTGCTGACCTAGACACCCTCGACTTTTTTGCCTTTTTTTCCTTGCTTTAAACAAAAGCGTGATAATAGAGTCTGTATCTAATGGTTTTGGAATCGCTATTAATTCATCTTTCATTCAAGGCTGATTGCTTTCAATCTTAGCAGTACACTTTAGATTGCCAAGGATTTTGTGAATGTTTTCATGATGAAAAAGTAGATGTGACTGAACTTCAGCATACCTTTGCTGATACACCGTCCTTTCTGTAAATACAGCTTGTGTCTAAGTTTGAAGATTATTTTAACTAATTGCTGTCCTTGCTGATTAAGTAGAAAAACATTTTCATGTACAATTTCTATCACAATTACATCTTCTCCTTCAGACGTGATTGTCTCAAACATCTCTCTTCTGGTGACTCAGATATTGTGGTCCTCTTTTGATTTGTCCTGAAGAAAAAATAGTTTTAGTGTCAGTAGTTCATCTTTAAATGTAATTTATGATGCTTGTAGACCCAATGAGGAAAACGGAGACTGTTATTCCATGTAGTAAGGTTTCCCAAAATTTTTATTGCTGATTGTAGAAGAAGATTCTGAAAATGAAGTGCTTGTTAAGGTTCATGCTTACTCAGTTGTCACTACTGTTTTCTTTTTCTGTAGGGAAGGCTACCTTATGGCTTGCAAACTATAACTAGTTGTTCATAGTAACTAGTAGATGAACGATTATTTGGAAAAATGGGGTTTTGCCTAATAATTATAAGTGCTGTTTTCCTTAGCTGTTATTTAATTTTCCCTTAATATCTGCTGAAATAACTGTGGTATTTGAAGCCTTTCATTTTTAAACAGTATTTCTGAAGGGGAGAAAAACAAAGAACAGTGCCAAATGAGGTGCTCAGATCAGTGTTCAGCATGGTGATAAAATCTCAAATTCAGATGAAATTCAGTTACTCGTGTGTGTCCATTAGAATATGTCGCCTGCTTTGCTGGAAGGGAGACAGTAAAATACATTAACTTTTTTTTTTCCTGTTAACTTTTTCTCCCCACACTGGTTTCCAGGTTGCAAAGGACACAAAAATGCTGATAAAATCCAGAAAGAATAATAACAGAGAAGGCATTTGCATTAACTTTTGATTCCACAAAGAACACTGTAGAATGTAGTCAAGTTAAATGGATAGGCCTGACATTTGGTGGGGAAAAAAAAAATCAGAGTGCATCTTATTGTGCTATAAAGTAGTTTACACAAACTGCAAGTGATGCCAAAAACTGAAAATAAAATGAGTGGATGGAACTGGACTTGAAAATAAGATAAGCACTTCTATACATGGCATGATGAAGGCATATAAGGCGAGGTCATTGTTGATGAGATTTTTATTCAGCTCTCTTTTCTGCATGATCATCTTTGTCTTTCTCCTTAACCCACTCTCCCATGGTTAGGCTTTTGTTCTGGGTTTGTGGATTTTGTTTGTGTGGTAGTTCTTTTTGTTTGTTTGTTTTTGTTTTGTTTTGTTTTGAGAAACCTGCACACCAGGACCTTACAAAGCTTTGTACCAGGGCATCTCTGAGGAAGAGAGGGCAGAAAGGAGTGGAAATGCAAGTATGGCCCAGCTGATGTGAGCTGATGATAGAGCACCTCGTTTAACGGTGTGTGCTTCCTGCAGCACATTTCAGCACCCAGCCCTTACTTTCTCTCATTTTATTGAGAGCTCAGTTATTTGACTTCAGTGAATTGATGACCAACTTATCATCCACCTGAATTGCCTCACTTTGGCTTCTGTTAGCAATAGACTATACTGTACTATACTGGTTGGTCAAAAGTAACCAGTGAGAACTGTCCCCTTCAGCAGCACTCCCTTGTTAATTTGGCTTATTTTAATCACCTGGCTGTAGTGGCAGCAGGTAGGGAGAGTGTTGCTGTGCTGCTTTTGCTGCTGAGAGAAGAGTCATTGGAACTGCAGCCTGAATAGGGTTGGAGGGAAGACCGAGATGAGGATGAGGAACTGGAGGTATCAACCTAAAAGAGTAGTAACCTTATTAACCAAATGAGTTTTGATTTTTATACCACCTCACCAGCTTTGCCAAATTCTTTAGTTTGTCCTGATGAATGAGATGAGAATTGGATGTTCTTTCGGTGAAACAAGTGCAAAATTTTTTGGTTCAGAGAAGTGTAGCTGCTGTCTGTCTCCAGAGCTATAATTATATGAGAAGTAGAGTGGGGAACAGTGAAATTACCCATCTCATCACCTGGGACATCTCAAAGGGTCAAAATAAAAAGCTGAGGAAGGCACAGGTTATAGGGATAGTATGTGGATGAAGGAGATCAGGTAAAGAACTCAGGCAGCAAAAGGGAATTGGACTGGAAACGATAATACAAAGTGTAATGGGAGAAAAATTTCTAAAGCAGAGAAAATTGTTGGTTCTGCGTGCAAATAGTCTAGAAAAATGAAGCTTCTGTGCTGACCCCAGCAAGCAGGACTATAAATCATAGTGGAATTTGGAACTTCCCTACCTATTAGAAAATTACTCTCATAATGTTATTAATGGGTATTAATTTGCTACATACATGAGCAGATTGACTATAACATCTCTGTTAGCAAAATGTATCAGGTGTTTCTCTTTCAATCCTGTTCTAAACAGATTGACAAGGTTTATTGTATGAAAACAGTAAATGGAATGTTTTGCAGTGACTCTTCAGCAATAATAAATTTTAATCATTATGGAAATTAAATAATCTCAGTATGGCAGGCTGGAGAAATGAGCTGACAGGAACATCATGCAGTTCAACAAAAGCAAATGCTGAAACCCGTACCTGGAGAGGAGAAATCTCATGTACTAGTAGATGCTGGAAGCCAGATGCCTGGAAGTGATGTGGCAGAAAAGGTACTGGGGATCATGGTAGACACTGTCCCTGGGGTTGTTCAAGGAAAGGTTGGACGTGGTGCTTATGGACACGGTTTAGTGGGTGATATTGGCGGTAGGGGGATGGTTGGACCAGGTGATCTCAGAGGTTTTTTCCAACCTGAGTGTTTCCTTTACTCTGTGTTACACTGATGAGAGACTAGAGCCTGAGCTGGAAAACATAATGTGGAACAAGGCAGATAAGGCTGCAATTTGCATCTTCCAGGCTGGTCCCAACACAGCCGCCTTTGGCCACGCACGGGCCACTCCATCACAGAGGCTTGCTGAAGTCACAGTGGCCACCACTGCCTCGCCTTTGCTGTGGGCCCTATAAAACAGGACCCCAGCAGCTGGCCCATCACTCACTGAGCTTCTAGGCACTCTGACAGCCAACTTGTGTGGAATACAACTAGAAGCAGCAAGGCAAGTGGCAGGCCTCCTCGGCGTGAGGACAGCAGTGCAGTCCAAGGAAGCACTGAGCAGGAATGCACCTAAGGAAAAGTGTCATGGGCAGAGGGATAGAGCCCACAGCACAAATGACACCAGTGCTCGAGGGACCTCTGGTGCCCAGCCCACAGACACAGGCGGTACCACTGGCACTGCAATGACTCAGGGAACAGGCCGCCCCCTCAGCCACACAGTGACAGGGGGCCTGGGCCTAACTACTGGCGTGCATTGAAGGCAGGAGTGCCAGGCAGACATCCGTGGGGAGCAGAGGCATGCCAATGATCTGGAATGGAGCGTGGGACCAAGCCAGGGCCATAAACCAGATGGCAGCGTTGAACTTGTGCATGGAAATCAGCCGAACTGTGGCATGAGACCAAGGGTTGGAACTGGACGACCTCCTGGTTCAGCACCCTGGCCTGAAAACATTCCTGACGGAAAGCATCCTGTTTGGGCAGTCCCAGGCAAGGACTGGCTTGTCCTTCTGCCAAACACCGTGGAGCCCATGGAGGTGGATCCACGAGATGCGGAGGAACCAATGGAAGTGGATCCACCCAGGCCAGAGCAGACCTGGGGCTACCCTGGGATGTCTTTGCCATCTGCCATCCGAGTGCACAAACAGTGTCGCAGCAATGACCACCGAGCTCCCTACTTGTCGCTCAGGCTCCATCCCAAGCATTAGCTTGGAGCTACCAAACACCAGCAATAAAGAACTCTGCTACCAATTCTCAGGGGTTGTGTGAGTGCTTCTTTCCCATCTCCCAGCCCTTGTATGAGAGGTGGCATCCCTTCTGCTGAGCCTCGAGGAAGAGCACCAGAGAGGACCCAACTTCCTTTGGGCTGCTGTGCTGGAGTAACAGGAGGAGTCCCCGAGAGCCACCAAGTGCCTTTAACATTTGTGAAAATAGAGTGAGGGGTGAAAATAGTAGTGTGTAAGCGATTATAGGTGGCTAATTTCTTATATTAGGAGTGAGTTTCTATATCTGAGTAATTGGTAATGACATGGAAAAGGCTGAGGTACTCTGCAACTTCTTTGCCTCCGTCTGCACTGGTAGGTGGGCTTCCCAGGCTTTTCAGTTCCCTGAACCCATAGATGGAGGCTGGAGGCTCAAAGTGCCACACGCTGTAAGTGAAGAGCAGGTTCAAGACCACCTGTTGAATCCCAACAGGTACAAGTCTATGGGACCTGATGACATACATGAATCCCAGGGTCCTGAGGGAACTGGCTGATGGAGTTGCCAAGCCTCTCTCCATCACAGCTGAAAAGTCCTGACTCACCAGGCGACGTCTCTGGTGAGTGGAAAAATGGAAATGTCATACTGCTATTCTTCAACAATTAAAACAAAGAATTGAACAAAGAGCACTACTCTTCAACAATTAAAACAATTAGGAGACATTTCTTTTCAGAAAGAGTGGTCAGGCATTGGGACAGGTTGCCCAGGGAAGTGGTTGAGTCACCGTCCCTGGGGTTGTTCAAGGAAAGGTTGGATGTGGTGCTTACGGACATGGTTTAGTGGGTGACATTGGTGGTAGGGGATGGTTGGGCCAGATGATCTTGAAGGTCTTTTCCAACCTTAATTTTTCTATGATTCTATGACTCTTGGAATCTGGATGAAATATAAAAATGTAACTGAGCTTTAAATGCATTATTGATGTTTTAATCAGTAAAGCAATGCAATCTGTATTTTAATATTTCTTTTCTACTTTTCACTTTCAAGATTAATTATGAGAAGTGATTCTTATGTGTACTAGTGAAGGCCTTTACAACTAGGGAATTTTGACCATTTTGTTAGAAAATTTATTATCATTTACTTTTTTTTATCCTTTTCCATATATGTATAAATTTAGCTCCTGCTATGCTGCAACACAAATCATGCAGAGTAACCGCAGTAGTGCTAGCAAGTATTGAAAGCAATGTGCCATAACAGCTCTATGCATTTCTACTGTATATTATGCCTGAGGTATGAAGTGATCCAGATGTTAAATAGCATTCTTAAAGGTTATTTCTTATTATACTAACCGAGAGTTGCATCAGAACCATTTGTGGATATAGGTAATACTTTCTAGTCTTGTGAAGTAATAAAAAAGTTAAAATAGTTTGTTCAAAGAAAGAGGAGAAATAGGTTAAGTGTGGGAGAAGCCTTCACCTCCATATAATCTCTGAAAGAATACGGAAAGATATTTAATCTCATCAAGGAAACCTTGAAGCTTCCAGTAATCTTGAGGCTAGATGCCTCTCATCTAGGGACAGTCTGAAGGTAGTTGGCTTAAATGGAAAATTGCTGTTGACTCAGGAGGTCTTGGAAACATGTCCTCATAAGCAACTGGTAATAAAATGTTAATTTATAATTGTAAAATAGTAGTATAGCAGGTAGGTACTAGGGGAGAGTAGTTCAAAGTGGGAAACTTCAATGAGAAAGTGAAAAAAGAGAAATGGAAGGAGAAAGGGGGGAATGATTGTTAAAAGCTGCTGCAGCTGCTCCTTGGAGCGTGTGGGCTGTCTCGTGAGAGGTAAGCAGGAGAAGAGGTTAAACAGCACAGAAGAGACAAGGCAAGTGAGAGAGAAAATGTGAAAAGTACTGTACATTGCTAGGAGAAAGCTGAATTCCATAAAAGTTGCATTATCTGGAAGCCACATGCAGTGCCTTGCAAAACTGGGTCTGTCAAAATGCTGCCTGTCAGTAGATGGTGCTCTTTATATCAGCTATTTACTCGTGCTACTTATGCTTGGCTGTGTTTTCCTGTAAAAGGTCTGGTAACATTCCTTAGCAGTTCATTTCTCTGAAATCTGATGTCTAGGAGATTAGAAAATTTGGAGGCTTTGGCAGGACTGCCAAAGGAGAAAAAAAAAAAAAAAAAAAAGTGTTGACTAGATTCCTTTGAAACATCTTCCATCCTTGAATTTTTTTCAACTTCTTTTGCTTGAGAACATGCATTGTTTTAAACTTCAACAAGCTCAGAAGCTTTCAGCATGAAAACCTTGAACAGACATTGTGGATTGGAGGGTGTTTAAGAGTATAATTCAGTTATGCATCTGACCTGAGTGACACTGAGACAATGTGATCTAGAATAAAGCTTCTGAGCAGATTTGGCAAGTCATCTGCAGATTTAAAGTTCGCTTTTGCAGACCAAGTTTGCAGTTTTACCTGCTGTTTCTGGATAGATAGCAACTAGCGTATTTTTAAATCTAATGCTTCTTAGAAATGACTTAAATGAATCAATGCAATTGTGAGTTTTACCTCGAGTCATTTATTCATCTGTAGTTGGACTGATATAAAAAGCTGCATAAAAATGAAGATTTCCTTATTAATGTGATTGAAGTATTATTGGACCTGCCTGCGTTTTTCATTATTCACAAAATATGCCAGCTCTGGAGTATTAATTGTGTGAAAATATCACTTGCTGAAGGCTGCTGTTGAGACGAAAGCCCTGATCAAAACAGCAGAACAGCATGGCAGACCTGATGTGGAATTTGAGATGCTTAAAGTTACTTGAGTTTTTATGCAGTCATCTGCATATAGAACATCAGCTACTTAACCAAGGGGTAAGTTTTGACTTGTGAGCTGAATTTGCCCCTAGAGTGGATCTTGAGTTGTCTGCTGTTCGCTGCCTGACAGTGTTGTTCTTCCTGCTCACAGAAAGTGAGTGATTAGCGTGAATTATTTGTGTAAGCTTAAACTGCAAGCAAATGACCCAAGAACGAGAAGTTGACTGAGTTCCTTTCAGAAATGTAATTAAAATATTTTTAGTTCTTACACAGGGCCAGTTTGTTTTTCTGGCACACTGGTTTAGATGGCCCTTCACAGCTCTCTCTCCAGGAAGGCTACATATTGTGTGTGCTCAGTACATCATAGCAGATAAATATTGTTCCTCTCAATACTGAATTTACCTTCTCTGAGCCTTTTCACAATGTTCATCTCCTTAAGACCTACATTCCTTACTTTCAGGTCAGGTGGACGTAACATTTGCAGCAGGTCTGTTTTTGTTGCTGTTGAAAATACCAGCTCCATGTTTCTAGGGACATCTCTTAGCTGCCTTCCTCGGGAAAGGTGTTGCTGGCACATCTGGGGCCAGATTTTCAAAGGTTACGTGGAGCCAAAGGCAAAATCTTCATGTAAGTGGCGTTCTTCCCCTGCTTAACCTTTTTGTGGCGTCAGGATGCTCCTGGGAAAGACCCGTTTTCCCATGGAATGGCTTGATCTAGGAAATAGGTTTGGAGCATGGCAGTAATATTACCCTCCACCTGTATTTTTTTTCTTGTCTCTTCTTGAATCTGATCTGCCAAATCCCACATATGCGGGCTTTATAGCTCCAAATATTTGGGCTCATGAGCAGAGACAGTGATGCTGGCACATGCCTCTGTTTCCTTTTAAAATAAGGACAAGCTCCTGACCTTTCTTTTGCGTCTGAGTTCATTTGCCTCGCTGCAAGGAGTGCTTCCTGTGAGTAAGAGGGGATGTCTCCCCTCGGCCTGGGTTGGCCTTTATGTGAGCGTGGGCCTTGTGCTCTGTGGCTTTCTCTGTATTTTTGTGTTGGCTAACTTAGGCAGCTTCCTAGCTAGAGGGGCTGGCCTTCATGAATGTCAGTTTTGAGGCTATATGCCTTCTCTAATAAAGGGGATAAAAGGGCATTGTAAAGTGTAAGCTCTTTTTATGAATATAGGACTTCACAGGGAAGATAAGAGAATATAAGCATTTCCCTCATTAGGTAGAGAATGCTAGTTTTTCAAAAGTAATTAGCAGGAAATGAAATTGACGTCAGAAGTGCCCTGCATGTTTGGAAAAATAGGTAGTGTATCTGCCTTCTAGATATTTATTTAGGTAGAGAAAGCCATTGCAACCTTCTACACAGATATTGCGACACTATCACGTGGATCAGATGGCTGGGCTGATCTGCTTCTTCTATCAACAGTTACCTTTCCTTCTTCCTTTGCTGCAAGTGGAAAAAAGACTGGGAAAAAGAGGTTGACCTGTCAGCTGGGGCTTGGGGACCTTTTCTTATTAATACTCATATACATGTCTGGCCTATAAAGTTGTTCTGCTCAGAAAGTGTTTGGCTCGAGACAATGTAGTTAAGAGTCAACTGGCAAAGATATCCAGAAAACTTTGATTGCTGTTGGGCTATAAAATGCCTTGGCTGCTGCACTTGTCTTCTGCATATGAATGAGCGTACCCATAAAGACTGAAAGTTGGCATGGGAAGGTTATGCTGCTTCATACGGTACAGTCCTCTTAATTGGCACATCTGCTGGAAACAAAGGTGCCAAAAATGTGATTCACTCAGAAGGAGTAAACCTTGTAAGAAAGCAACCTGTCATTATTTAATAGGGATTAACATCCTCTCAGGATGTTACATGTTCTCGTACGAATGTACTGTTGTTGAGCTAATGACAGAACCAACCTCACTACCTGCTGAGGCTGAAGTAACAATTTGGTTTATAGCTCTTCTCATCCAGAAATCCTTCTCTATAACTTTAAATTAAAAAAAAAAAAAAGTGTCACATTCACCTCTGACATAGGGCAGCTATTAAAAAGCTTAAACAGCTACTTCTCAAACCCTAGGTTATGACATGTCAAACATCTTCTCTGAAAACACTATAATTAGAAATAGAAGGATGTAGGTGTGGTCTGTGCTGCCCAGATTTGCTGTCAGATTAACTCTACCAGTAAATCCCAAGAATAAAAAAAATCTTCCAATACCATTGATGAAAACACTCCCAGACAAAGGTACACGGCATTGGCAAAAGTAATATTATGCCATAGGTGTGTGTTTTTTGTCTTTTGTTTTTTTTTTTTTTTTTAATGTGTCACCAAAAAGCACAAATTTCTGACACTATTAAGTGACCATTTCTGAGATTACACCTAGCCTGTATTAGAACAACTTTTTGTAAGAATATCCGGAATATTTTGAAGCATAAGGACTTTTTTTTTATTATTTTTATAAATGAAAGGCATTGGGACTTCAGATACGTTATGTTTTGTTACTAGAGTTACATGAAATCTCTGGAAATACAGAGTGCTGCTCTGTACAACCTCCCTTTTTCATGAAATAAAGGCCTATTTGTATTAGAGTAGTATTTTTAGTAAAGGCATTAATTTTATAAGCCTTAGAAAATTCTGCCATTAAGCTACACTTCATAATTTTAAATTGTCACATTTCAGTTCATATCCGTGTTACTATGGATAATGTGAATATGAAACAGGTACATTTAAAAGTCATAGCCCTGTCTCGCTCTTTTCGTTTCAGAGCAGCCTGTTTTGTAATTCCTCTTGCTGACTATTGGTAATTCAGCTATTTTTTGAAAGAGTCCAATTAAGTGACTGAAGAATTGCAGATAAGGCGTTGCCAGACATACATGCTTCTGACTGAAGCATTCTTGTGATCTACAAAACAAATGCAAACTGACCAACCTTCTTTAATTCTTATTATGGAATTCACAAGTGTGAAGTCAAAATTTTGTGCTTTCAGATCTTTACATGTTTAGCTCTCTTTTTGTGCTGTTTATTGTTCTGTAATTGAAGAGCAACAAGATTTCAGTGCATTATTGATAGTTTTGTGCAAATTAAACATTTCTGCAGTGTTTTGGCTGATGGATGTAATTGCAGCTCCAGGCTATATTTTAGCTAAATTCTTTTACATCCCTATCTTTAGATCTGTGAGAAATTCCAAGAAAATCAGTGGACCTACTTATATGCCTTGTCAGCAGGTCCATTAAAATAAATACAAGGAGTCCCAGTTTAGTTTGATCTTAAATAGTCTAGAACGTAACTTGCTGAGGTGCCAGGACTGATTTAAAATAATAATAATAAAAAAGTGGGAATGAAGACTCCTTTATAATTGTCACTTTTGTAATATAGGTAGCTTTGGGGTGGTGTTATTTTTTATTTTAATGTAGACCTGGAGAAAGTATTTTTGATGAATATTAAATTTCCCCAGAAGTGGAATTGCAGATTGCCTGGCAGTGCTTCTGAGTTCAGGGCAAACTATTGGAAAAGGGAGGGGGACTACATTTCATTGCTGTCTTTAGTTATTAGGTGACTCCTGCTCGCTTTCATGTTTTTACCTGAATGGGTCTGAACTCAGTGCTTTCACCAAGATGGGGTATTCTTCTGTGCCTCCTGCCAGTCTGAGCGGAGGAGTACTCCATGATGAAGACTCATACCATAAATCTCCTTCGTGGTGGGTGTAGCATTTAGCTCTTAAGACAGGATAAAAGATGAGCCAGCCCACAAGTTATGTGTGCCATGTCAAGGGTGAGTGTCTCAAGTTTCTATTCCCGCTGTAGCGGATGGCTAAGTGCAATAACGAACATGTGCTTGTAATAAACTTTAGTTAATTACTTGATGTTGTTGTTAATACTGGGCTGTTAATTGAAATTAATTATGTTTCCTCTTTGACTCGAGTAACAGTAGCAAGCAGGCTAGAGAAGTTTGAGGAGGAGCCTTTGATCTTCATCACTGCACAAGGCATGCTAGTAGGGCACCTGCTGTGTGAACAGAAATGGTCCGTTCTCCAGATCTGTGCAAGATCCAGAGTAGATTTCTATGTGGAAAAGCAGAAAGGCTTGTACTTACTTTATGAAGACTGTAATCTGTGATGCAAGATGCTGATGGTAAGAGCCCCGACTGTGAGTGGGAATAGGTGGTTTGAATTGTCTCAGGTAGGAGAAGGAGAATGCAATGCACATAAGTGAAGAGGTATTGAACAACCGGTGTGTTTTGTGAAGTTAAAATCCCTATCCTGACAGAGCAACTCTCTTTTTCTGATTTTCTCTGCAAATATCCAAAAGCAAGTATGTATTTTTGGACTGAAAGGAATCTTCTCTACTGAGTGAAATTAATCTTTAGTTTGGCAAGATAAAAATGCACAGTGTTTTTAGATGAAGTGAATTTTAAAACATTGCACGCACACTTAATTTAGATTTAGCTGTCAAACCCCCGAAACTGATTGTCCTCCTGGTCCTGCTTGTGATTGTGTTTTAAGCATTTTTGGCCTGTCACAGTAGCGGTTTTCAGGATTTTGATAGCAATCAGAATAGTGTCGGGCAAATTTCTTGATGACGTTGAGGAGTGCTCTGTCTTCACCTTTCTCATCCTGACACTTCGGTTCTTCAGAGTCTGTTGATAATGCTACATCAATTTATCTCAACACCAGCATCTGCCAGTCGTGATTCTTGCTTTCAGAGTGCAATATCTCTGCAGTGAAAAAGAATACTCCTACAGAAAATGTATCACCTTATTTATTCTCGCTTGTTGTTTCAATACTGTATTTATCCCTATCAGGATAATGCCCAGCGATAGTTTATTTGGCAGCACAGTTCATTCTTTCCTGTTGATAGATATACTTGTGACAGCCTTAAGATAGAGTTAACTTCCCTCTAACATGTTGTTACTTTCCAGACTGATCTCATTATTTCTCATAATTTGTTTCCTTTTTCTGTTGGTAGTGCACTGAACCTTGTGGTGCAGGTGCAGAAGGTAGTGGATAGGGTTGGTCCAGGTGTTGCTCAAAAGCTAGATAAACACCTGCCTCATGGTGTGTGCTGAAGTGCTGGTGGTGCACTGATTTGGGACCCTAGGGGAGCAGTTTCCCCTTGTGCAGAGCTCTGGCTTTAAGCACTGATCGAGCAGTCCCTGGTTAGGGGCAGCAATCCCCAGCAGTCTGCTGGAGGCAATAAAAAGAAGCCAGTGGTTGACTTTGCCCTGGGGACTGTGGAAAGGCAAAATGACTCAGTATGGTAAGGGCACTGCTGGTAGCATAAGGACGGAGGCCCTGATAGAAGTGCATTTGTTCCTACCTCTCCTTTCCCTCTTGGAAGCAGGAGGGTAGGAGTAGCAAATCAACATTTTGGGGCCATATCCATTCTCCTGCATCTTGGAGGGCTTCCCCACCTACTTTCACTCTTTTCCCTTATATTGGGTTTACATGGCAAGGTTTTGGTAGTGGGGTGCTTCAGGGGTGGCTTTTGAGAAAAGAATCCAGAACCTGCTCCATGTTAGATAAGAGCTAGTTTCAGCCGTCTCCCGCTGCTGGCCAGAGCTGAGCAAATAAGAGATATTGTTTGTGCCTCTGGGAGAGCAGATTTAAGAAAGGGACAAACAATAACAACAACAAAAACCTTTCTGTGACACAGCGTCTGGGAGTGTGAGGAGTGAGAAGCAGCCCTGCATCCCCCAAGCTCAGTGCAGCAGGAGGGCAGGAGGTGCTCCAGGCACACAGCAGCAGTTCCCCTGTGGCCTGTGGAGAGGCCCCTGGTGGAGCAGGCTGTCCCCCTGCAGCCCATGGGTCCCACATGGAGCAGATCTCCATGCTGCAGCCCGTGGGTGGAGGAGCCCCCGGTGGAGCAGGTGGATGTGGCCTGGAGGAGGCTGCGGCCCATGGAGAGCCCCCGCAGGAGCAGGCCCCAGGCCGGAGCTGCAGCCCGTGGAGAGGAGCCCACGCAGGAGCAGGGGGTCTGGGGGGAGCTGCTGCCAGTGGGGGACCCGTGCTGGAGCAGTTTGCTCCTGGGGGATGGACCCCGTGGGACGGAGCTGTGTGGGAGCAGTTCTTGAAGAGTACCTGCAGCTGGTTCTGCCTTGGTGTCCTCATTTCCCTCTTTAACTGTCCTCCCTCTCTGCCCCCACAATGTCAGATGACTGTCCCCACCTCTTCAGGAGCAGTGATCTGTCTGCAAGTCCAGTGTGCATCTGTCCATGAACTTCAGGTGTGTTTAACTCAGAGTTGCTGAGGACATGGTTCTCCTGGGACCTTGGGTACCCTGGCTGGAAGTCACTGTGCTACTGCCAGGCACAGCAAGCTGGCCGTGAAGTTACGTCTGAAAACAAACAAATAAAACACACACACACAAAACAACCCTATGTATTCTGACAATGTGGATTTAGGGGAATCTGATGGCATCATGGCTTTACTCCCATCTGTCTGCTGACTAGCGGTGGGAAGCAATTCCCCCTTGCATGCGCTTGTAACCAGTTTTGTCTTTTGTGGGATCCCAACTGTAGACCCTGATGTCAGGCATGTGGTGTGGCATGTTGAAGGACAACACACATGAGTGATGGGGGAGCGGTTGAGATGTGGTTCATGTGCTTCTGCTAGTGGCATGCTTTTGAGCATCAGGCTGCATTAATAGATGTGAGTTCCCTGGGAACTGCACAGCCTCCAAGTCAAGTCCTTGCCATCATTATAAGACTGCCTCTGCCGTGCTCTGGTGGTCACAAATTAGTGCTGTGCTATGTGGTGCAAGCAACTGTGGTACAGGTCTGCAAATGTGAGAGACCGGCTTGCAGCTCACAGAATGCACGGTGCTGGCTGACCACATTTCCAGAAAATCTGGAAGACTTCATAGGTCTGCTGTCTCTGTCTCATTCAAAGTGGACATTGTGTGTTGGTCAGTCACAGGAGTGTGACTGCAATGATAGCTGCTGTAGTCTGTCTACTTTAATCCTCCTTGGGTGGCATTAGCAATGGTTTAATTCATGGTTAAAGCAAAAGTTGGTGCAAAGTAGGTCTTTAAAGCGTCCTTTAAACTAAATTGAAATATTTTTTTAAAAAATACATATATATTATTTACTATACTGACTTTGATTGCTTTTCTACAGTTACTTAAGAAATTACCATGTAACTCAGGATTTCTGATCCAATTACTTTTAAATGTTCATTTTTTTATCAGTATAAAAGGGAAAGCATATTACAGTGTTTTCCTTTGTTTCCTTTTAAGTAAGGAAACACATTTCCTTTGGTTTGTTGTTTTCATCTCTTCTAAGTATTAAAATTCTAAATAACACAGACAAGAACCTAACACAATGGAGGTTTCAGTGTTTTATGGATTGTCTGCTTATTACTGTTATTTTCTTTGGTCTTTGCTAGAAAAATCCGTAAGTATGATTACCTGAGAAGGTATATTTCTAAACTAAAATGTTTCCTTCTGACGTTCTTCAATATTTTAAGATAACATATAAAAATGTATTCATAACCCTTGCTCATTTCATCACAGCTTTTATGTTAGCCGTTGGTACTGAATTTTACATGGACGTTTAATATTAGAGAAGTAATTTGCAATATATGAAAAAGGTTCTTATTTTCTTGGATTTTGAAATACAACCCAAGCGTATTTTAAAAAATCACGATTTTGAGAGTCTTCCTGGACATAGCTGCTTCTATGTCTTTGTGCCATAAACTATGAAGATGATACCATTAGTCTTGCTTCCTCAACAGCCTGAAAGATTTAACAGTAACTGAAATAGCAGCTTTTTTTTAGAGCTGTGAAGTTTAAGTTCACTGCTATATATATATATATCAAATACAAATAAAATTTCATTTTTCTAGTTTTAAAATATTTCATAGTTTGCTTGCAGAGGGTATTTGTTCTGATTTAACAAATATTTCATTCTCAGTGTCCTGCATGATGTGATCACTTTTCTTTCCCCCCATTCTCTCTGATCACAAACACATCAGTGTGTTTTCTGATGCGTTTTAGTGTTTCCTGCCCCAGCTGACTCTGCATTATTCTAGGGGTGACAGCCAGCCATCTCTGTCCCTGTTAGATGGCAGTGACCATGTTCTTTCCTTTGCTCTTCCTATGCCATCCCTCATAGCTAATGGCCTCATTTTCTCTCGAACTGGGTTAATGAAATGGTTCAACACAGAGCAGTTGTATTTGGTGTGAGGATTTCTCCGTGCTTGAAGTGCAGCTGGCAGTGCTCAGCGTGCTGCTCTGAGAAGTGATGGTCCTTCTTGCAGCCTCGCCTTGCTTCTGTCCTTTGACCAATGCATCTCTAACAAGATTGCTGCTGCTTTGACTTTTTTTTTTTGGTTAAAATGTAAACTGCAGAGCAGAGAATGAGATGTGATGTTGGACCACAATCTGCCTTAATGCTCTGAGCGGTGCCTCTTTGACGAATCTGTTTTATGCAAACATTTTTTTAGGCAGAAGTCGTGAGGTGTGACTTCAGATAAATGTGTAAATATGCATTGATTTTGCAGGTAGGTCAGAATTAGTATATTGATAAATTGGATGTTGCAAGTGGTATCAGGCTGCGTTCTTCCAGCAGACCTGCAGTCTTGTTTGAAAGAGGATCCTGATCCAGATTTCCTGGATTTTGTAATGCAAACATACTCATAAACGGCAAACCAAAAATATTTGGTTTTGGGAAGCTCTTTACAATAAATGAGAATATCATATATAAAGTGTTTTTAACAATAAGATTAAATCCTCTGCCATTCAAAAATACAATACTTTCTGTTCCAGAGTAAAATATGATAGAGACAAAGATATTCTGGTGAATAAATTGACCTTGGAAACTGGCAGACTTGGTAAACTGCGCCTGTAAGAGGGAACATGTATGTCGCTGCTCAGGAGGAACAGGAGTTGGTTGCTTATGCTATTCTGAACACTGAAATACACTCTCATAATGCACTGCGTATAACTTTGATTTATCTATTTATTCTTGAGTTGTTGATTTTAGGTACTATATTCTCTGTATTGTGGAACAAACAGTGTAAAATTGTCATGTATTAAATATGCTGATTCTTTTTTTTTCTCTTGGGGCAGTCATTTTTATAGTTGGAGGTACGCATAACAAAAACTGTGTTTAGGCAATTTAAAAGCAAGACTTTGACACAAAATCCCAAAGAAACAGGTTTTCCTTCAAATATACAAGACAAGACCTGAATACTGAGAACTGTGCTCATCAGACCTGTATGTGGTCCAAGCCAGATTGGCATAGTGTTCTGCAGGATTAAAACTATTAAAATGTTGCCAGTAAAGGGCAATTTTAGGATAAATTTGTCAGGAAAATGGAAGGCTAGACCAAGGTTTGTATTTTATTAGTTTGGGGTTATTATTTGCCTGAGCTGATAAACAGAAATAAAATAAAACATAATGTGTTTTCCAGCTGTCTAGATAGTTTGTATATAGTTAGTGGCGGGGGACTCATTTTGTAGCTATGTTTATGGCCAGGGTCATTTTCCGTGGCGTACTGGGAATTTTTTAGTATAAGATCTAGCTTTAGAACAGGAAAGAAACTAACAAATGAGTTCTGTGGGAGGGAAGTATATTTTTAATAACCTTACATCTAGAGCATCTGGTTGGAAAATGTTTGGGGTGTGATGTTCCAAAAATGAAAGTACCTACAATATACTGTTTATAACCATTGCTTTAAAAAACCTACATTCCTCTAACTCAGCAAGTCCATACAAATTAGAAAATTAAACATAATGCTTGATGGTGCCAATATAAGAATATCCTCATAGGGCTGGTTATAAGTCGGTAGTATTTCAATCATAATTCTGAACACTGGACAGTAAAGGATTAGCGTTTGTGTTTGGGCAGTGATCTGTATGTTGCATGGCATAATAGCTACATTTGGAAGCATCTTTCACTGCTACAGGCACAGAAGGAAGTGTTAAATTTGTACTGTAACTGCTGATAAACTTGTTCTTCAGATATTTAGCATAACGGTGTTTAAAGCTCGTAAGAGGAGAATAGCTACTGAAAGCAGCATCCTTAGTCAAAACCAACTCTGTCACTACTTGTGTACTTTCTGCTAGGAATAAATAGCTTGTAAGTCTATAGCCAGCTACATATATTTGCAAATATTTGTAATTTAAAGATTTTTATGATGTACAAGAAAAACCATTAACAATTTATTTTTCAAGGGCTGACAGATTTTCCTCTCATCTTCAGAAATTCTAGTGCTCGAGAAATATCTTTAAAATTAAGCAGCAGCTTGTATAAAGATACACATGCTAATGTCTAGGTCCTGTTGTTGGAGAATTTCTGTGGAATCAGAGAGATTACTCCTATTATATGGCTATTTTTACTTGTATTTTTCTTTGATGTGTTTGAGAAGGAAATGCATTATATATATATATATATATAGCTGTAATAAAAGTCAGCTAACTGATACTATAATATTGGGCTCTTCATTGAAATTCAGCTTCTTCAGTCTTCCCAGTTGCACAAGGAACAATTCCAGGGCACTTGCTCTTTTTACAGAGGCCATCCCTTCTCGAGATGTGTGCAGTGTCCAGAGCATTTTTCTGTATGTGTGTGAGACCGACGTCTTCCCAGAAGGGTTAGTGGAAAAGCGAGCACTATCCTGGTTATAGTGCCTCATAAACAGCTCTGGAATTTTCTTTGCGGATGCAAGTCTGTCAATCAGGCTTCTACCCGCTGTAGGTTTGTGGGGCACAGGATGAGAATTGATTATTTGGGGTGGGTTTGCATTAATGGATTACCTCTAAATGCAGGTGATGTATATTCATGTTTTTGAAACAGGATTTGTGTTTCTGGTGAGTGTATTTTTGTTTAAAAAGAGGCTAAGTTAATGGACGGACATTGTATTGTATATTCAACAATATTATTCTGCTGTTTATTTAGGCAATGAGAAGAGAGAGGGAAAATTGGACATGAGAAATTCAAGACATGTTTGCCTGTCAGAATTTTAGCTCTGCCATATTCCCTGGACCTTAGTTGGTATCTTTGCATGATGTCCTTTACGGACTTAATAAGACATGCAAAGCACTACCTTGAAACTGCTGTTGTCCTTTGGGCTTCTAGTAATGAAAAAAATCAAAGCAACTTTGAAAACGGCTGCCTGACAAAATATATCTGCCTAAATGCTGGAAGAAACCCCGGCTGGCAACATCGAGAAAATCTACCCTAAGTCCTAATGGAGAAGAACGGTTGAGGTGACATTCTCATTCACCTCAAATTTGTGGAGGAAAATGTCTCTTGAACCTCCTACAACATCCAGGGAGTTGGAGGGATTGGTATTTTGCATGCACAGCAAGGGAACAAAGATACTCTGAAACCCAGCATTTTTGTATGTTTAGAAAAAATCTGCAGAGGTGAATTGTTTGATTAAATGATATGTGACATTACATGTGAAAACGCAGTTGACTTAGTTTATAGGTAGAACATTCATAAATTGTTGCTCTATTTGTCCAGATAATCTGTTACAAACCAGAACACAAATTTAGGTTTTACTAGTGAATTTGAAGGCTTCAAAGGCTGCAACTATTGCCGTTTGCGTGCAGTTTCTCTCTTGCATTACAACTGGTTCAGGCTACTCTTTGATCTAAATAGCCACAGATTTTAGCTGAGAAGTCTCATCTACTGGTGATGCTTCTTGGTTGTTGGTGACCTGTGCTGATGTGACTAATTTGTCGTGTTTCTTCAGGTGAAAGCTCAGGTTGTCTATGTCCCCTTTGTTGTTGGAGTGCTAGAGATGGGTGAGGAGGAGACTGTCTGTATATACAGTAGTAAGAGGGAGCACTGAGATTTAGGTTAGGGTAATTGAAAGTTGATAACTGAAAGCTGATAATTGCAAATGGGGGAGCAGTTATCCCATACTGCTTTTTTTCTGCCTTGTAATACTGACTGTAGTCATGTAGCTCTCTGTAATTTTTCTTATATATAAATTCAATAACTTTCCTCTAGACTAGCCAGCCCTCCACCTGCTAGTTACCATGGCTAGCCTTGCTGTGTGTGAGAAGAGCTGTAGTTTGGGAAAGGTCTGACTGAGGCTCTAATGTGGTTCTGCTGTGAAAAGTGAGAGCCTGAACCTGGCCCCGAGTGGGGATCAGTTGCTCAGGGGTGCTGGATTGCACTGGCTGTGAACTTTTCACAGGGCTGCAACCACTGTCTGTTGAACAGTTAGTAAGGAAGAAATTGTTCCCCAAGCCAGCAGCTGAAGTTCGAGCTGGCTTTGTGTTAGGACTTTTTCAGTTCTGTTATCTGTCAGTTGTCGATAATCTGGGCCCTTTATGACAGTGGAAATCACACAGGTCTGATGAAGAGCAAAAACAGGCTTAATTTGTTTCAGTCTGTTTTTCATCTGTAAATTCCCTGTATTAAAAAAAAAAAAAAAAAGCAAAGTCTGGACCCTTCTTACGCCAAATGTGGTATTGTTATTTTGAGCAAAATGTTGCTTTGATATGTCTGTCTCAGAAGTGTTTGTACATAACAGATTCTCTACCCCTAATTACGCTCAGTAGTTCCAAACTAACTTCAAATAAAAGACTGCAACAAAACTTAAGAAAAATTGAAGCCTGGTAGGTTGCAATTGAGGTGGAGACTACAGAGAGACAAAAGGAGCTCTCGGTGGAGTTGAAGAGGACAGTCCTTAAAGTGATTCACAGCAACAATTAAACCTCTGTGGATATAAGGAATATGGTCAAAAAAATAAAGGATTATTGTAATGAAAATATGTTTACTGTGTTTACCATGTTAATAAACAATAATGGGAATTTAAGTACCAAAATTAGACCTTTTGTCTTTTAAAAGGTAGCATTGACCTGTTAGCCATAAATGTTGGCGTTCTGGTGATTTTTGCAAAGCATGGGGAAGAATCTGATCCTTTATGATCAAAATCTTTCCAGAAAGAGTTTTAAACTGTTGCTCAAGGAAGACGTGGCACAGTACATTTTTGTGATGCAAGGAACATACATGCAGTGAGTAACATTGTTAAAACGCATTTAATTTTGTGTGATACCTGCTATGATGCATTTGAGTAGTTGGGTCTTGTCTAATGTGTTGGTGACTTGGATATCTGCCAGCAACAGCAGCTCCTGTCTAGCATTTATTGTTTTAATACTGTATATGGGATGTTAGCGTAAAATTCCCGAAGCGAGTATGTGCTCTAAACATCATTCCTCTTTTTCATTCTGCTTTTCTAGTCCGGGACTGTGAAGCTGACCAAGCCTGTGGCATTATGGACCCAGCAGGATGTCTGCAAATGGCTGAAGAAGCATTGCCCTAATCAGTATCAAATCTACAGTGAGTCATTCAAACAGCATGACATAACTGGTAAAGTATGCACTATCAGAAATATTTTACTTAGTTAAAATGTCGTAAATTGTTTTACGTTGTTGTTAATAGATTGTGACTCTACACTGAGGGCTTTTTGTTGACTGTATGACTCAAGAGCTGCAAGATTTAGAGCAGGGGGACTATAACAGTGTCCACTGGCTGTAGTGAATAGCTGATTTTACCAAGTTCTCTTAAATACAAATTTCAGATTATTCAAGGTTAATATAATGAGAAAAGAAGTCAATCCTCATGTGGGTAAAGGCCACACCCTGTTCATTCCAAATCAAACCCCTAAATATTAAGAAATAACTTACAAGGAAAAATGTGACTTTTTTCACTGAGGTGTTCCACCTTAAGGAGTTCATACCTTTTGGCTTTTTTTTTTTTTTAATTACATTTAGAATTGTTAATGTGTAGGCTGGGAAGTGAGCCCAAGTGATCCCCACCCTAGAACTGAATCAGGATCAACACAGAAAGTTTGTTTCTGATGCATATTTCTTTAACTTTGTTCTAGAAAACTTGCTATCAGAGGAGATTTTAACAGCTATCCCAGAACGTTGTGGTTACTTAACTTAAAGTTAGTAGTTTTCTAGTATCAATCTGAACTATTATTTGCTGCTAGTGAAGATGTTTTCTGCCCAACTCTGTATCTCAAGTACACAGTTGTTCTTTTTCTTGTGTTTTTTCCTTGATTGGATAGAGGGCTTCCCACTTTCACATATTTCCTTTAGCCAGTCTAAAAAATACTTGTTTTGTCATAGTTTCTCCTCCAAATACCCGCAAGACCTCCAAATCCTCAGTACTTGGTGTATTGTCTGAAAACAATGTATTAAAAAGCATGATTGTGTTTTTATTTTACTATTTACTTTAGAAGTTGATATTGATTTTCTCGATCTGCTTGACTTTTTAACTCCTTTTCAGATTCTGGTGGTAGTATTTTACTTGGCCACTTTGAACTGACATCCGTTTAGCTGAGTAACTGGATTAATACAAATACAAATGCAACTGGGGAGTTAAATAACATTTTTGTTTGTATCCCAGGAAGTAATTAGTCTGTAGAAAGTCTAATGTGGAACACTAATTTGTTCTCTGCAGTGGTAGTATACAAAATTTGGAAATGGCATTTAGCCATTTAATATAAAGCAGTGATTTCAGTTCCACATGCAAACCTCAGTCTAACAATAACATATTGTTAACTTATACATGGTTTACTCTGTGCCTCTTTGTATATGTGTACTTGTGGTGTTTCATTTTTTCCATTAATTCCCATTTTCGTTACTTCCTTTTTGATAAGGAGTGATTGCACAAACATGGCAAACTGAACTACTCATCTTTGATTGTTGTGTGGCCATGAATACACTCATGGGGTAATATGTGAGAGGTGGTTTCTGTCACCTTGGTAAATGTTGAGATTTAGTACGTAATCACTGCGTATTTCCTCTAAGTCATCATCTGTTTCTCAGTATCTTAGATTACATTTCTAAGGACTGCATTTATTTCCACCCATGTATACATGGGTGACTGCTTCCAGAGAGCTACCAGAAAATTTTGAAATGAAGTTATTTTTTTTCACTTTTTTCTACTACTGTTTTACTATTACAGTGTCTCTTTTTAGAATTAAAGCACTGTGAGACAAAGTTGAAGAAAAAATCGTTTTCATTTCAACTTAAACGTACGTGGAAATCCATGTAGTTTCATTGTAGATGGTTGAAACTTCAAACTTTATAGACCCCTATGAAAAAGGAGAATCAAGATCAATCTTTCTTACTTTACTCAAAAGGGGTATAAGGAAAATATTAGTACGAGTGTTAGAAATTTAGTCTGCAATAAAGAAAAGAGTTGCATTTGATCTTAATGAGTCCCTTCCAACTCGAGTATTTGTGATAACAGAAGAAATGTGATAGTATTTGTATGTATTTTACAAATTATTGTGATAATATTATGAGTGAAAACAGTAACTCAGGAGGATACTTCCAGTGTTGTTAGTCCTGTGCCTCAAAGTACTTGACATATTTTAATAAAGGGGCAGAACACTCGATTTTTGGCTCAAAAAAAAGCAGAATGTGAAATGAGCATGAAAACTGCTACGAAGATTAAGCCAAGATAGTGTAACCGTTTCCAGATATGGCTATGGAAAAGTAATGTGATTGTTGAAAATCTCTCAGGAATTAAGTTGACTTTACAGGCTTCTTTGATATGGAAAAATATGATGAAAGGGGCTCAAAGAAAATGACAAGAAAAATATTTTTAAGCTTTATTTGAAGATAAAATCTAAGGCATGGTCGTAAGCCAGGAAAAAAACTCTTGGACAAACATATCTAGATGTTGTCACCTTAACCATAGGTGTTGAAAAGCATGGCATTTTGAGTACCTGGGGACTGTTAGTTACTGATTATAGTTTATTGGTTTGGGGCAAAGATTTGAAACAAAATGTCCTTTGTAGAGAATTTATGTTTATAGCATTCTTGACAAAAAGCAGCTGCAGATGTATGAGGGAAAAAAAAATCTGTTAGTATACCTAGCAAGGAAAAAGAAAATTGTATTTATATTAACATTTATATTGACATAATGTTGTGGGACTGTGTACCAAATTGCACCAAACTGGGAGTAACAGTTGATGCATTCAAGACTAAGGCTGCCACTGACAGGGACTTAGACTGGAGGAATGAGCCAAGAGGAGCCGTATGAAATTCAACAAGGACAAATGCAGAGTTTTGTATCTGGGAAGGCAGAGCCCCTAGCACCCCATAAAGGCTGGGGCTGGCTGGTTGGGGAAGCTTTATTGAAGAGAACTTGTGGTCCTGATGGACAGAAAAAAACAAAACAAACAGATGGACAGAAAAAAACAACAACAAACTAACTGAATCCTGGACAGTATTAACAGGTGCATAGCCAGATCAAGGACAGTGGTTATTGTACTTTACATGTTTTAGACTCCAGTTCTTGGACCTCCAGTGCTGGAAAGACATCAACAAAATGGAGTGAGCTCAGGTGAGGACCACCAAGATGCTCAGGGCTGGAGCACTTGCAACGTGATCAGGGCCTTCAGGGAGCTGGGCTTGTTCAGGCTGAGGAGGCAGCTTGCCAGGGGTAGGACTAGCAGCAGAGTCCCCAGAAGGGGCTAACAGCAGCCCCCAGCATGTGGAAGGATGTTATCATAAAGATGGGACCAGGCTCATCACAGAGTTGTATGAGAGTCACTATACTTAAGCTGAAGCGAGAGGTTAAGTCTAAATATATTAAAAAACTTTTTCCCCATGAGGATAGCTCGGCATTGGAACAGGTTGCTCAAAGAGGTTGTGCAGTCTCTGCGCTGGGAGGATTTCAAGCCCCAGCTGCAAAAAGCCTTGAGCAACATGATCTGATCTCATATCTGTCCCTGCTCAGAGCAGGAGGCAGGGCTACAAATGTCCTGAGGTCCCTTCCAACCTGAGTTATCTGGTGATGCTACGATTTACTGAGTGCATATGGATCACCTCAGAACCAATTAAATACATTTTGCAGGCAGTTAGGGAGGATTAAATATAGAAAGGTCCAATAAGAAGCTGGGAGATGTTTTTAATATACAAAAATTGATTTGGTGAGTGAAGCATCTGGTTGATATATTCAGCAAAAAGCCAGAGGTCAATTACATTGTGTTTGACCCAAGACAGGACCAAAACAATGTGAAAGACTAACTTTGAGCAAGATCTAAGGCACGTGATAAGAATTACCGGTGGTAGGAAAAAAAAAAAAAAAAAAAAAAAAAAGAAAATAAAAAGAGCAAAGCAAAGATGCCAGTGGCCTGTACAACCAAGAAAAGAATGTAATGGTATGACCTTGGCACTAGAGGCTTTACAATTGGTGGTGACTTTTACACCAGCATGAAGGAGCATTAAAAAGTTCTTCTGACTGCACAGCCCTTTATACCTGCTTTATACAAATATAATCCATGGAGCAAAACTGAGAAATGTACCTTGTTTTTGGTGTTTGGATGCAGCTTTAATTTGCCAGGCAGCAGTGCTTTTAAATGACTAGAGAGTTCTTGAGAAATGAATTGTTCTTTGACAGCCTTATCCTGTACCATCGAAATAACTGAAGATTTTTGCCATGTCTCAAAATTAATAGGAGCAAGACTGGGCATAGAATGACCAAGGAATAACCATTTGGGGGAAAATGAGAAAATGGTTCATTGACAAAGTAATAAAGATGATGCCTAATTAACTACTTATTCACGTGTGATTTGTTGAAAGGAAGGAAGGAAGGAAAGAAACCCTGCTTCACCTCTTGTTTTTACACCCTGTTCCCCAGTGTGCTAATGCATGTCTTCAGAGCATGAGGTTTTAATGCTATGATCATTAAACAAACCTCATTCTGTCAAAGTAATACCCAAGAGGTACCTTGGTCCAAGGAAAGGAATGTGATAGGAGGTACTTGATAGGACTCAAGCCTTTTTAAATTAAACTTTTAAGGAGGAAAGGAACAGGACTCAAGAAAACCTCTTTTTAGTTTTAGAAGGGACCAGAATTTATGAATATTCATTAAATACCAAATGGCACCTCAGAAAATGAAATATGAACTGCTAGTGAAAACCTACAAATGGCCTTAGAATCTGGCTAATTCTATAACCTCTAAAGGTGCTTTCATTAAACCAACTACATTGCCTTATATTTTTATGAAATTCATATAAAAATACTGCTTTTAGAATCTGAAATGACTTTTTTTCATTTGAATAATATGTTTGCAAAACGTAATGGGTTTATCATAATGGCTAAAATACTTAAGTTATGAGCACGTTGGTAAAAGGATGGCCTTGTGGTTTAAAATACTACACTGAAATTCGGAGAATTCGGCTCCATTTCAGGTTATTCTGGTATTAGGCAGTATACTGAATCCTAAGGATCTAAGTTATTCTATTCATACAGAGAAAGAGCCTCCTTTTTATTATCACGGTGCTGCCAGATACGTTTCCAGGATATATAGTTATATTACACTCTGTTTCGCACAGCTCAGTAAAGTTTTGTGCTGCAACCAGTGAAATGTGATAGCGGTGAGAGGTCTGAAGTGGGATGCAGAAGGCCTGGGTCTCATTCCTATCTCAGTTTCAAGGCTCAGTGGGTATGAAGGGTGATGTCAAACAGGTGGTTTTATTCACCATGTTGTGATCTAATCAAGATCCCCATAGATATTTTGGTGTCGATACAACAAGGATAAAAGTATTGGTGTTTTTAAATAAATGTATTGTGGTATGTGAATAAAAAATATTTAAGAACTACCTGAGTCTTCCTGTTAACAGGTTCTTTTATCATGGAATCACAGAATGGTTTGGGTTGGAAGGGACCTTAAAGCCCACCTAATTCCAACCCCCTGCTATGGGCAGGGACACCTTCCACCAGACCAGGTTGCCTAAAGCCCCGTCCAGTCTGGCCTTGAACACCTCCAGGGATGGGGCATCCACAGCTTCTCTGGGCAGCCTGTGCCAGTGCCTCATCACCCTCATAGTCAAGAATTTCTTCCCAATATCTGATCTAAATCTCCCCCCTTTTAGTTTGAAGCCATTACCCTTGTCCTATCCCTACACTCCTGACAGAGTCCCTCCCCAGCTTTTCTGTAGGCCCCCTTTCCCCTTTAGGTACTGGAAGGCCGCTATAAGGTCTCTCTTGAGCCTTCTCTTCTCCAGGCTGAACAACCCCAACTCCCTCAGCCTCTCTTTGTAGGAGAGGTGCTCCAGCCCCTTGATCATCTTTGTGGTCCTTCTCTGAAGTCATTCCAGCAGGTCCATGTCCTTCTTGTGCTGGGGGCCCCAGAGCTGGATGTAGTACTCCAGGTGGAAGTACTTTTCTTTTGAAACCACTTCTCTATTGCTGTTCCCTCTCTTGAGAAATTATTACAACTTTGCCATCCTTCATCCTTCCATGACTGATAAGTATCACATCAACTCAAAATATCTTTTGCGCTGGTTGCACATTGTACCTAATGTGAGGCCTAGTGCAAGAAGCAAAATAACAGCCTCTGTAAGGTGACCTCAGCAGGATTTCACCCCTGATGCTTCCCTGTCTGCGGTACCTGACACCTGGCCCTCCAGAATCTTCTCACAAATCCTACTATAGTTTCAGTGCAGAAGATGACACAAACTGGCACCTTTCCTTGGCTTCTTTTATTGTACATTGTTTTACTTTCCTGTATAAAATGGTTATAACCCCCCCTCCGGGTTATTATTGGTTGAGGGTTGGTTTTATGGTCAGATGTAGGACTGGTTCCAAGTAAAGAAGGTCCTGGGTCAAAGCAAGGTATTGTTGGAAGTACTTTGACCTCCTGTAAAATATATATTTTTTTTGTTTACCATGGTTTTCAGGTTGGTTGCAAATGTGTGGCAAGTTTTGAGCATTTGTTAGTGCTCTTGGGTATCTCAGAAAGTGCCTAGTTTATTCCCAGAAAAAGAAAATAAAGTGTTTTTTAATAGGAAAAAAAAAAAAAGGACCTTCATTGTGTCCAAATGCAGGGTATTTCCAATAAAACATTATTTTCCTTGTTTTACATGTGGCAGTTCTCTTCAGCACAATAGACCTCTTCTCCCAAGCTGTCCTTCTGATAGTAATTCATAAAACAGCTTCCATCTCCAGCCACCTCTGCGAAGCTTTTCTCTTCTCTGTGGTGCGAGGGGTAAGCCAGCCTTGCCCACAGTCCTTTCTGCCACTTTTCCTTGCTCTGTGAAGTCTTAGCAGCGCTGTTGGTTGGCAGGCTGTCAGATCAATCCAGACTGCTTCCATCCGCAGTTTAAAAAATAAAATGAAATTGCTGCTTCACACTGGAGAAAGCTTTTATTCTGCTCTGCCTCTGTAAGGTCAGGCTTATTTGCAACATGCTTCATGGAGTTGTGATGCTAGTGTTGGAAAATCTGAGGGACTAAAGAGTTTTTTCCTATTTCATACTTGGCTGCTTTCAAACTTTTAACATGTGGAACACATCAAAGAGTGACGGCTTTGGGATAGGGCTCCTGTTTGCATAGTATGTGGCAAAAGTCTAACTGTGCCTTTTGCGTGGAGAATAGTATTGGAAGTATTTTAACACAACCCTGTGTTTATATAGCTTTATATGTATTTAATTGAAAAGAAATTGGGATGGGCCAGATAGTTGGAAACTGGGAGTCTTTTTTTTTTTTTTTCCTCTGCATTTTTTTTACCTGTTATTGATAAAAGAAAGGTTTGCATGGAAGTAATCTTTCCTAATGTCTCAACAGTGACGCCTGGGTCAGGGTTTTCAGTTAGATTATAGCTCATGCAATGTGTAAGGAATTCCCAGAAGACAAAATTGTAGCGGCTCATTAAAGACCTAGTACAACCAGGAAAGCTTTCTGCATTTGAGATGGGGGTGGAGGGCACCTAAGTTACAACTTCCTGGAAGTGTTCAAGTAATGCTCTGATTTTAAAATACTTAATTCTTTGCTGAGAAAATGTTTTTTCTGCATACAAAATGGTCTGTGGAGTATTATGACAGAAAGTCTTCTCTCTTGAGATTTTAAAAAAAAAAAAAAAAAAAAAAAAAAAAAAGAGGCTGAAGCAGGAGACCATTTTCTAACTGGCTGCCATGACAAAGTCTTTATTGCTAAGCCAACTTGCTGCTGGTGCACAGGGGAACCAGCCCGTTTGTGTACGCAGTGCTTGAGTCGTTTAGTCATGAAGTGGAGCTATCTTCTCTTCGTGCACAAAGCAGTGGGGAGTGTCTAATTCCATTATTAGTTACATGAAATCGTGTGTGGAGGAAGTTGTATTACCATGCTATGTTTAATAGGAAAGAGAACTTGCCGAAGGGCTACTGAGGCATTTTTGGCCTTTCATGCCAATGACATATTAATGCTACTGCTTCTTTATCTACTAAATCTGGAATGAACGATTTCCATACTGCTCACCCATTATCAGATGTGAGAACTGCTGTGCAAGTAGTTGATGAATGTTTTACACTGTTTCCTGTCTTTCTTGATATTTCTTGGAACTGGTTATGTTCTATCTAGGCTAGGGTATGTTCTCTCTGCTTGTAACTACCTGGGAAGATTTCTTATGGTTTCAATAAATGATTCCTCTACAGCATACTCAGAATTGAATTGCACTCTAGCTGCCTCTTTTTCTTTATTCTCCTACTCTATAAGAATTCACTAAAAGCCATGGTAGCCCCATTTGCAGTAGTTTTTACTCCTACCTGATGTATAACAGAATCCAAGTAATGTTTGAATTCTGGTCCTTGAGCTTCAGATTCGAAATTCCCTGACAACTTAGCTTTAAAGAAGTAGTTCTGCACCTTTAGAGTGTGAGTATTTAGGTGACAGGAGCAAAAAGTATATTGCTCTTCATCTGAAGTAGTGTTTACTTGTACTTACTCCTCAGTACTTAGCTCTCAAGTGCAGTCAGATGTTGGGGAATTAACGTTTCATAATTATATGCAAAAATAATTGGATTATTTCTTCCTTCTAACATTATTTTTTTTTTTTTTTGCATTTTTAATTTAATCTTGTTCTAGTTGTTTTAGTCAATTTCTGCTAACTAGAGATCATACTATCTTTTACCTTTCTTCTTAAAAAGACCTTTGTTACCCATTCCTTGTAAATTGGATCCACTCTATCCTCTAAGGAAACACAGATTCACATCAGTATCATGTAAAACTTGCTGGCAGAACCTCTCACCTTGTCAGCCAGTTTCAAAATCAATTTCTGTTTCTTACTCAGAGGGGAGCTAAAAATCTGAATTAGGTAAGATATGGACAGCTGTATCAAATGTCTTAGCAAAACCTATTTCAGGAATTCTTGAACCATATTGTAAAGCCTTGTGATATTTCCTAGCTTGCTGATAAGGCTGCACAGTGTGTCTGCAAGAACTAAACACTGATTGTGATCCACTGACAGAACCAAAAAGCTTAGAAGCTGGTGATTTAGCCTGTGGATGCTTACCCTATCTATCTTAGGTGACTCAGGCATCCAACTTAAGTGTGATTCAGAAGACCAAGGGTGAGTGAGTAAATTGCTCAAGTAATCACTTGTGGAGAGGCAAGGCATGCCTCCAAACAGAATAATTTAGTGGGCTTAGAGAAGGGGGTAATGAAAACACCCATTTTATATTCACCCTGTTTCCTTTGTGCACTTTCACTTGTTTTGGGAGAAAAAAAAAGACACCACCTCAATACCCTTGACAAGTTCTTGACAAAGCATGTTTATCAACTGTTTTTTCTGTGCTTTAGATAAGCATTGACTGCTTTATTAATATATTTAAAGCTTTGCCAAATATTGAAGCTCTACCCTTTCATTTTATTTGTCAGGAAGTTCTTTCCCTACAGGTTTTTGGAGCTATCACCAATTGTTAGTGATCAGATTATTACTTTACTGTGTCCCTTGATCACTAGGCTGTGTGATCCCTTTATCTAGAAGCTAGGCAGGTTGAAGTACTGTTATTACCTAGAGATCTCCAAGGAGCAGTGTGAAACCATAGGAAGTAACATTGTTAACTTTGAGTATGCTTCTTTATTTCCCTCTTATTTCCCCACTTGGTTATTACTAATGAACTGCTTCAATATGGTGCATAACAGCTTGGAGTCTTCCACTGAAACAAAGGATGGAGTCCTCAGTTTGCAACTGGTCATGAAATATTTAGGCCTTCCTATGAATTGTGCTGATTCCAAGTATTTTGCCTATTTTGCCCTGACCAAGGGTAATGTTAATTACGTTAAGCTGTAATTCTTCAGTGCTTTTAAAAATTTCTGCTGTAGCCGCTGAGTTTGGAACTTACTTCCTCAGCTAGGTTAAACTGCTGGTCAGTACCTCTGGGTTCTCATTTACTGCAGTTTTTTTTTTTTCTGCAGCATTTTGGAAGTTCAGATTCCCATTCTGTTTGGAATTGGGACAAAAATGGGAGGTATTGGATGATCTTCTTTCAGACTACTTGTGCTATTGCCTGGGAAGGAGTATTTATCTTCTTGCTGTGCAGACATGAAGTCAATTTTATGGCTCAGTTGTAGGTAAGGAAAACTTAGATGGGGAAAACTTCAGTGATTAAGTGGAGGAGTTGTTAGAGGACCTTACAATTCTTCACTTTGAAGAAGGGAATTAATTTGCTGCTTAGTGGGTGTGTGTTTGTGATATCAGTGAGCAGCTAGAGCAGATTCGTTTTATTTTAGTTTGTTTCTTGCCAGCATGTGCTATTCATGATACGGGGATTTAGTCTTAACGTAATCTTATAATTATTTGGCAGTGTTCCCTGGTCTAATAACAAAGCTAACCTAATGATGAAACACAGAAGAAAGCTTTCCTGAAATCCCAAACCTGGAGGAAGCTGCATCCAAGAGTTTGGCGTCTGTTTTGTGACACAAACAAGCGAGTGCATAGTTAATCTCACACATCCGATCTGTCTGTGATTTGTGGTATTCCTCCTTTCACCTCAGACTTCGACTATTAGCTAATCCCCCGTGACTATTCCCTAGACAGGAGGCCACAGACAATGATGCTGTGATTCCAGGTTCTCTGCTGTCTCTGTCTCTTTTATAGATATACATATGTATATATGTAGCCAACAGATGTACTCTTCTACTGTATCTCTCACAAGCAGATTAATTCTTATCCTGAATTTTGCTCTCCATTGTGCTTCCCCATGTTGTCAACTACCTTATGATTTCTTTCCTCTGGACTTTTTGTCAGGATCCTTGTGGAATTGCCAACAAGAGCTGGACTTGTCCTGTGAAGGTGTTTTGTGCCTAGAATTCCCCCAGCGTTTCTGGGTGAAGGGAAGTAGCCATATGTAGTCTTCAGTACATGCCAAGCTCATCTAGGCTGATGTTCAGAAAGAAGTGGAAATGCACTTGGGAAAGCAGTGGGGTTTTTGTCTTTTTTTTTTTTTTTTTTTTTTTTTTTAACCTCATTCTTTTGCAAAACTTGAACAAAAGCTTTAAAACTGCTTGGAGAGACCCGATTCTTTCTCTCCCACTGTGAAATGTGGTAGAAACACTTTTTTTTTTTCTGTAGCTCAATCAGCACCTCAGCAGTTCATTGATATGTAGTGCAATAATTCTTTGTTCCTCAGGGGGGAGCTTGCACACCAGCTAAATAACTGATTTCCAGCCTCCGGTTCAGGCTTCCGGTAGGCTGTATTTTCAGCAACTTTATGATGCTGTATTGGGAACCTGCTACTCAGTCTGAGGCAAAATTACAGCAGCAGCTCTAAGTAACTACAGTGGGCTTTATCCCAACAGAATATCAGGGTAAGTCAGTGACAACTACACCCTGTCTGGGTAGGACAAGCCAGTCCTTACCCCCAGTTTTCAATCTCTTCCAATTAATTTGTAGACTGTTGCTCATCAGATGCTAATTTTTTCATGTCCCTTTTTGAAAACGATTCAGTTTTTGGATATACCAGCCCAGCCAGCTGAGCCTTTTACAGAGAACAAAGAGACTGGAGGAAGAAGCACTCCTCTCTTCCCTACCTCCCCCGTATTCTACTTAAAGTAAAATCCAAAGCTGCTTTTTTTGAACAGCTCAAGTGCTGAAGCAGCTGGCCTCTGAAAGTCAAGATTTGCCAAGGGAATAGCCTTCAGTAAATAGAAGTGCCTCCCAGCGGTCCAGTGAAAATTATTGTTTGATTTGATATAGTTAATTGAACAGGTTGAAAAGTCTGACAGGGTCTGGTACGGCGCATCTGACGCTGAGCTTTATCCTCATTATTGCACAGTACACAGCAGAGGGAGGTCACAAATACCCAGCTCCTTCAGCAAAGATGTAAGGACCTGGCGTTTTCCTCTTGAATTCAGTTGAAGGAGCTCTCGGAACAGGAAAAAAAAAAAGAGGCTGGATCCCATCCAAGCTTTGCATTTAGGAATTGACTTTAAGCCCTTTGCCCAACGAGGATCTGTGCACCCTGTGAAGTGTTTATCTGAGTCCTCAGGTCTCAGCAGTGATCAACACTTACCCAATGCAGGAGCAGGCTTACTGTCCTCCTGCGTGCAGCCGGTAGGACTGCTTGCTTCTGAAGAAGAGGAATCCAGTGTGAGAAACTTGAGCCTTATTATTGATTTTTATTATCTGTGACCAGGGGCCCTGCGGGTATAAATGTGTGCCTAGACACAAACAACGTAGGTTCTTAATAAGGCATTTTGGTCTGCAGCACGGACACCTAGATTAATCCATGGACCTTCTTAAGTTGTCATGCCTTCAATGCATCTTTTTAAAGTAATAAGAATAGTTCCTTCCCTCCCCCGGCATTTCATTAACCTTACTGAGCCCAAAAGTACTTATCGGAGGCCAACTCTGTTAAACAGCAATCAGCATTAAGTGGTTAACCTCAGATAAAACTTGGGAACTCCTGTTCTAATGGCTTAGTATTAATTGCAGGTACTACATAACATAGTCCTGTACGTGAGTGCATGTATTTGAAGGCTGTGTTGCTGCTGAAAGTGCATTGAAAGTGAATGAAGTACATTCTGCTGTGGATTTTAGCCATTCAGGATTACCTGGCTGCGTATTTATGGCAGAAGCAGTGTTAAAGGGTGGCACACAAAAAATGATGTCAGAATGTGAGCTTTCCCACAGAAGTCTTGAGAATCCCAGGAGCCTGCAACACGTCAGGCTGTACAGACCTCACCCAGTTCTCCAACAGCTCTGCTTGAAGCACAGAGGAATTCCTGCCCACCAGCTTGGTAAGAGAAGCCTCCAACTTCCACAGACTAAAAATGTCACTTCTTAATCACTGACTGAAAAAAAAAAAATTCTCCCCAAAGGGGAATTCGAGGTTCTGTTCAATGAAATGCAGAACGATGATACACTTGAGGAAATGTGTCTCTTTCGTCACTGCGCCATGTATTTAAGACAGGCCGTCAATGTAATCCCTGTCCTGTCAATTGTTCTGACAGGGCACCTGCATTTCCCTCTGCTGTGATTAGAGGAAGATCTTCTGCCGAACTGTTTGGTAGTCCAAACAAGTTTATGTATATAAACCTCAGTCGCTATCACTGCAGGGTTTGTTGGGTGCAGCGAATCGCAGAATCGAGATGACTTACTTGTTCACAGGTCAAAATAATCAAATCCTGGAGTTATTTAGGTTGGAAGGGTCCACTTCGAAATCATCTAGTCCACCCTGTGGCTCAAGCAGGGTCAGCTGGAGTAGATTGTCCAGGACTGTGTCCAGTAGGGTTTAGAATCATCTGCACAGATGGTCTATTTAGTCAAGGTTTTCCTTGACTATAATTTTCAGCGTACACTTTTTAATGTTTATTTTGCATAGGCTGCATAGATTTTATCTCTTAGCACATGTTCTTGACCTAAATATAACAGCTCAGAACCTGAAGATGGATTAGTAGGGTTATTCGAAAAACAGTGCCAAATGTGGAACAATCCCAAGTGGCTTATAAGGAAATGTTTGTTACGTGTTCTAATTTTTTTGTTGCTGTTGTTAAGTATAAACACTGTCTGGAGAAATGCCAGGAATGTGACGATCTGTTGTGAGCAAATCTATAAAGTGCTGCAATCCAATCTGTTGTCAGGCACTAGTTAAACTGCAGTGCTAAAATGCCTGTGTCCATCGGTTTATGAATGTTAGACGCATGTAGATAAAGCTTGTCATATACTGGCTTATCAAAAGCAAACAAAAGACAGCTTGACTGTGATGAATGTCACCTGTAACCTTTATCCTAAGCTAAATCTACTTCTGAATTTGCCATTCACAGAAATGTACAATCCTTTTTTATGTCACGTTCAGACCCATATCATACTGACTCGCTCCCAGATCGTCTCGTGGAGAAAGCTTCTTTCTTTTCCAAAATGATGCTCTGGGATTTTTTTTTTTTTCTTTTTGTTACACTCAACACAAGGAGCTAGGGACCTCTTAGCCTCTTGCCAATTCTGCCAAAATCATGGAACAGTTAATTTGGGTTTCTGTCAACAAAGAATTGCATTGTATAGTTAACACCGGTCATCTTGATGTCCAACCTGTCAAACTAACCCGATACTCTTCTCTTTCTTATTTCTTTTCCATTGGCAGAGTTACAAATTTAGTTGTTAACAGTCACCATGTGGAATACAGTATACTTCCCCTCCCAAAGCATACAGCTTAGGATCACGTGGCGCCTTAATTAAACATTTGCCTTTTAATACGTAGGTTGTGCACTGGACTCAGACTGGTTCGTTGGCAGATGCCTCTCTGCCCCGGCGTGAGGAGATGCTAACGAAGAGGGACATTCCTGGTGTCCCCTGGTCACGCAGCATCATTCAGACTTTGTGTCGGTGGCCTAAGAGTTGTGGTGAGGTGCAGCAGCAAACAATTAGGCTGGTGATACAAGTGTGGTAGGAACAATCTAGCTAAATGGTCCTCATAAAATATGTTTAGCTGTAGCCAAATGTATTGCAGTAGATGAGAAGCCCCTTCACTTTGCAGGGATAGCCTCTCCCCTGTTGGAAAGCAGCCTGTCAAAGAAGAAAATGAATTAGGAGTTTTGTAGGTAGCCGCGTTACATGTACTCTAAACGCAGAGCTAATGGGACTAATGTAATCTCTGGTTATAGAAGTCGGATTGAATAGCGGGGACTGTTGTAACATACACGGGTCAGGTCACTTAGGACTCCTGCCAGGATCCTGCGTCCAGTTATGATGTTTCAACTCTAAGAATTGCAAAGAAATAGATGGAAGGCAGAGCCCAGCCTTTTCCCAAGGCTGGAAGATGAGCCTTGTGTTGTCGTGTTACAGGAGATGAAGCTGCTGAAAGGAAGCTTGATAGGTGACTCGATAACCGGGTATAGGGGCTTAGCAGGACAACAGCGTACGTTCAAAAGCTGAAATTGGAAGCCTGAGCGATTCAGTAATCAGAAAATGAATCCTGTCTTTGCAGGTCATTCAGCAGTGGAGCTGTTTACTAGGAAAAAAAGGCAGACACTGACAGAATCGAGTTTGTAAAAGCTGAGATGGATGGGTGGAAAAATACCTGGTAGGCATGTGTACACACAACACCCACTGCTGCATGGTCACAGGGGTCCTTTAGCAGAAATGCTTGCAATCCCTAGGCTCCAATGCACTCTACAGCTTCTGTGGTTTTGTTTTTTTCCTTTTTGTGAGAGTCTAGGCCTCCAGAAGCAAGGGTCACTGGGAAGCTCAAATGAGCCTTGAATGAGGCACCCCACATTGTGTGACAAACTAATTAGCAAAAACTCCAGATGAAATAATCTGCAAGTTACCCAGCTGGTTTTGTGGTCTACAAGTGATTTTTCTTATTCAATCAGTACATCAGACTAGGTCTAGGGTAAAACTTCTGACATAAGGGCAACTTATTTTGTGTTCCCACTTGGAGGAGTCCTGCATGCTACTAGATGCATCCCTTTAGTAAAAATTTGGGCTAAGTATCTATGCTTAAGAAACTACGTGGTAAAACCAATCAGTAATTTATATTTGTAATGTTTGCTTTCCTAGGGCTTGAATCCATTAAGTTTTTTCTGTGTTTGACAAAAGAGTGTGTTAGACTAGATTGATACAGTATAGAAAAGCTAATTCTGAGATTTCAGGATGTCCTCTATCTTCTTTTGAAACCCCGTGTGTTTTGAATTTTGCAAATATACCAAATGGTTTATATGCAAAGATGACATCTGTAAACAATCTATTATCCATTTGTTGTGAGTCCGGTGGGATGCTAATATATGCTCACATACCTGCCGCTCCTTTAGTTCTGTTCTTAGGTCTCACTTCTGCACAAGATTCCCCCTATAGCCTATTAACACCATCTGGTTGCCGTGTTTATTTACACATTCTTCTAGATCAAGGAAACATTTGTTGCTGAAGCTGATTTGATGTGCTCTTTCTGGGGAGGATACCAAAACCTACAGCCTGCTAGGAGACTCTGACTTCTAGAGCGGTTGCCTGGGAATTGCTGCAAAAGCACCGTAGGGCAGGTAGATAGTTCCTTACATTTGCAACATCAGAAGTGGCTATCCCGCTGTCTTAACACTGATAACAAAAATAACTATTTGAAGACCATTTATTCCAAAAGCATAACACTTCAAGTATTTTTTTTTCCCAATTCAGAAATCTGTGGGCATCAACTGATGCAGCCTGGATCAGATCAATAGAAGGATTTGAACTGTCTATCTTTGCCCTACACACACTACATGAAGCAGTGCCATAGAGATTCATGATCCATCTCTGTGTTGCTGGGATGGGACCTACAGATGCAAAGTGAGGACATCAAATCAATCTAAAGGAAAGCAAGTTTCAGGCAGGTTGTGTTTGTTCCGTTTTTTAGGCAAAAGTACATTCTGCTTGTGCAAATGCCATTGCTTCTACTTTTTCATGCTCAGGGCTTCTTTGGTTTTAAGTAGATAACCTAATCTCAGGGTTAGACATTTTGTAAAAGCTGTTCAGGGACTTGGCTTTTAAAATTAGGGTGTTATCTCTGGTGTCTGTTCAAAAACAAGGTAATTTAAAGGCAGTAGGCTTCCAGAAGATTTTATCTCAATGCATGATTTTTTTAAATAAGCAGAAATAGTTACCTATTCCAGTTGAAAGAATACATTGGCCATTGAACTGACCAACACTGAACAAGACTTTTCTTTGTCTTTTTAGTTATAACAAGGCTAAACTACTGTGTGAATGGTTCAATGGATTGCCCAAGTCAAATACCCTGCACCTTTAATACCACAGTTCCGTGGGTCTGGCTCTGACTGCTTCTGGCATTAGGGCATATGTGATGGTTCTGATCTTCTGCAGGGACCAGTCACTGGAGGACAGCACAGGCTTCATCTCACAGCAACTGGCTGACAGTAGAGAAAGTCTAAAGAGTCTTCTGTTTCTGGTAAATGTCCATTCAAAAAATGGCAAATTCTGGCTCAGTTTTGGTCAGTCTGGGACCTTTCATCATTTCCTCGTCCTAGTCTTAGTCTTCTTAAAAGTCTTCTATGTTCAACAGAAGGACCAAAAGTCTGAACAGTCTTCTTTCTGCAACCCAAACCAGCAGTGGAAACCTTTAGGAGTTCAGCAAGGGCAGTTTTCTTCTCTTATTGTTCCTGGCTCCACCAAGGCTTTACCTGCCTTGGATGACTCTGTCCCGTGGTCTTAGGTTGGAGCATGCACAATCTTTTGAAATGACTTTTTGAATGAGTCTTGAGTGGTTGTAAACTGAAATGCTTAAAAGGTTCTAACACGAACAAATTCAGATCTTAATGGAGACAGCATGTTGGCACAAAGGCTTATTTTCAGGTTGTGCTTTCACACTAGAAACTGTGGGGTTGTTTTCTTCCTCCCAACTGCTATTTAATTCTTTTAACAGAACTGCAAATATTTTCCCTGACTTTGTATTGAAATACGTTGAAATTTTGGCAAAAACAATTAAGCCTACCAAAAATCAGTCTGATGCAAAATAACTGATGTGGAAATTTTCAGCCTCAGTGGTTGTGGTTCAGCAATACTTGATGATTATGAAAGGTGTCAAGCGGCTATAATCATAGTCATCAGCACCTGTGCTGTATGTGTGTACCCAAACATGCATTTGGTCTCCTTTGTCAGGAATGTATGCAGTCCCTAATTGCTACAAGACTGGATCAGCTGCGGTGCACCTTTCTCTGTGTAAAGGGAATGCCTGTCTAGAGGGGCTGCTCCTGTGCTGCAACTCAAGTACATACTGTTATGGAAGCTTTCATTTTCTTCCCTTATTTCATTACTGTATTCAAAAATGATTTTTTCAAACTAGAAGTACATTATCCTATCCTCTTTAGAAAGTCATTATTGGTAAGTTTAATTTCTTACAACTAATCCAATGTATATGCAGTTTCTATGTGTTGTGATGATTCCCATGCATTTTTTCTCACCCCTCGTGGTATTCAAATATATTCTACAGACCTCTTTAAAGCAGCGAAATAGGTGTGATTCTGAGGATACTATATCATGATGCATCTAGCCTAGAGTCTTACCTTTGTCTAAATGAAGTGCTTAGGGAGGAGTATAAGAACAGGGCAAGCATATATCATACATATTTCTAACGCCCTCCTGCCCTCCAACACTTTGTGGTTCAGTCTTCCAGAAAGCAGGATAAATCATGTTTTTGAGCAGCCACTGTATGAACACACAGACAAAATCTCTGTGGTACTGTGTGTGAGTAAAGGACAAAGATAAGAGTGTTCATGCTACCCAGAAGCTGGGATTCCCAGATTTCTAAGATTTGAACAGCACAGCTTTAATATTGACTTTTCATGTGCTCGGTGGTACTGGTATGTTTTGTACTAGAAGAGATTAACATTTTAAGATGTGAGGGGGTAATAATGGTATTAAACAAACAAAAAAAAGCCCACAATTACAACAAAACAGGCTGATGGAGTAGAAAAGTGTGCCTTCTGAGCTTGTAGTTTTTACTGATGCTTAATTAATGTTTTAATTGCAAAATGATTATTTGGTGGCACAAATATTTTTACCTCCAAAAATGCAGCCTCAATGAGCACAGCATAAGCCCATGTGGGTCTGTTTCAGTTCTTACACGTGATTCAGGTTTGCGTTGTTTGAGATATTTCTATCAACCTCGTTGGAAGTCTGCTTTGAAAAACGTGCAACATTTCCTTACAGATCCGTACTGTTGCATATTCTGACCTTCTGAGGCACCACTTCGCAAGAACTCGGCGAGCCGTTTTTATTTTTGTGATTTCGCTGGATGATGCCTGGCTTTCATTCCCCTGACAGATTGTTTATTTTCACCAGGTGTGCTCCAGGACTGACTCCTTGTTTGTTTGTTTTTCCCCTTTAAGAGAGAGCTGGTTAGTTGTCAGTAAAATAACGATTACAGTGTCTGAGCATTCACTGCCTGCTCTAGAATGCTAGGTGTCAGAATACAATTTAAGGCAAAGGTGGAAACTTCTTCTTTTCTTAGAGTAATCTTGAAAATTTAAGGCAAAGTAGAACGTGGTTCTCCGCATCCCATCTGAGTGAATCCTTTAGTAGTGAGCAAGTATTTGCATACTCTGTATGTAAGCAAACTGTAGCTAAACAGCATCCACTAAATCTTGTGCAGTCTATTGCTGACTTGCAAAAATCGCTGGGAACTGTTACACCAATATGATCATCCATCTGGCAGGGGAAAAAAAACGCTGTAAACTGCAGTGCCATTAACACTTCTGTATGGAAAACGCTCTGATGTGCTGGATCTGTTCTATACCTCAATGAAATGCCTACAGTAAAAGAACGATATAAACAACCAGTCTGAAACACTCACTTGCACAAACCTGCAATTATAATTGATAGGAAGAGACTATGGGAAGTGGTGTCTTTTGATAATATCTCTCAAAAATGTATCAAAATGATTAAATGGCTTTCCCAAAGCATTTAGGGACTTGCTAATTCTAGTCTGATACATGATTATATATATATAAAAAAAGAAAGGCAGCTTGCTTTGTTTCAACAATTAATGGCTTTCTCCGCGTGCAGAAAAGTGAAGTTGCCAAATATGACCTTGGAGCAGAATCATAGCTGGAATATTGAACTTCTTTTGTTTGATGTGAACCACAGTGACCAGTCATGTAATTCTCCTCTGCAGGAGGTTATTGAAAAGTGCTGGAGCTGATTGCAGCTGCGGTGGCCCAACATGGACAACAAATTAGTTTGACTCAACTTTGAATTGTTTTGCACTTCCATGCCTTGTGTCCAGAAACTTTGTATGTCCTCTGGTTGTCAAACCACATTGGAAATGGGTTCACTTAAAAGTGGGTTGGATTTGCCCTCAACAAAGTAGGAATGGATGTTGTTGTGTCCTCTTGCAATTCTTGTGAGCCAACTAAGTTTTTTAGGTAGTTTCTTACACCTCATACAGCCAGTAAAGCTATCTGTATCTGTTTGCAGACCAATGTGTTCTGCCCTGCTCCAGGAACATCCAGGCAGGATTTCATCTCTGGTTTTAAACACTGGTGTGCGGCTGTTACCATCCTCTGCGATTTTAACTTGTGGGGAGATCACATATCTTTGTCTGGATTACTCCCCAGTCACGCCTCAGGCGAGTGTATTGTGGTCAGGTACTGGAAGTGCTCGGTGTAATTGACCCCTGGAGAGGGGAGCTTTATCTCTGCCAGCTGTCAGGCAGTAGTTTTAACAGAGGTATAAAAGCAGGAGTCAGGGCAGGTGCTAAGTAAGGGGACAACCAGGGCGCTCTCCAGTGCCTTTGTAAAATGGAATTACTGCGGTTAAACTATATTGCATTGACAATTGCTGCTTAACGATATGATGAGAGGTGTGGTGCTGTAAACTGGGCATCCTGCGTATCCTTGTTACATGTGCCGTATTGCTTCCAAAGCTTGTCGTGGTGGCAGGAAGATAACTTGTGCCCAAACCCAGGGGCTGCTAACCCACTGCACTAGGTCAAGTCATAGAAATCTTCAGTGATTGCAAGGCAGAGCAAGAGCAGAAATCTGGGACATCTCCACCGAGACGTTTCCAATTCCTGTATGTACGTAGGATCATGGAGAAACAGAACTTAAGGGGAGAAGAAATAATGTATGAGTGCTGCCTTCTTGCCACACTGCCACTGGGCTGGGTGTAACAGCTATGCTAGAGATGATGCAAAGTTTTTATTCCTCTTTTAGAGTAAGGAGAAAGCTCAGGAAAAGTTATTTGTCTTTCCACTTGTGTGTTTTTTCATCACAATCCAAGAATAATAATAATGCAGGATAAAAAAATAACAATATCACCTGACTAAAATTATTTTAAGAAGGGTACCAGAGATAACCTCTCTGCTTTATCTTTCATTGCTGTATCAATGTGAGGAGAAGACAGGGAGAAACTTCGGTGTTGGAGAAGCAATTTGGCCTCCTGAAGCAAACGTTGTTCTAGCTTAGCACAGCCTTACGACTCTTCAGTAAAAATGTTTTAATGTGAACAACTTTCATCTTGGTATACAATTCATTTTTTAATTAAAAATAATAAATATTATCCTGAAACATCGTTGCATTTGTCATTTGATGGCTTCAGACTCCTCTGTTTTTGTTTTTGTTTTTTACGGCACTGCTGCCGTAAGATCCAAATCTTGTAGCAGGTTTGGAACAAGGCCTGTGTGAAAACTTTGTAACAAACAGCTTATTAAATCTGAAGATATAAAATATGAATGAGAGCTTGAATGCCTCATATGACTAACACTTCGCATGAGTTCACACACAAGTAGGTGAGTGTATGTGAGGCTCTGAAGCGTGCAGTATTTTACTTTATCGCACAAGTAAAATTTCTTATCTAAGAACATGCATTTCCCACAAGCTGCTCCTGGATTTGAAATAAGAGACTCCTCTCTGCTCAATCACTTCACTTCCACAGAGGCTGTTTTGTGTAACTGAGATTACCTGATACTCCATGTAGAAGTGCAGTTCTCTCACTTGCAGAAAACCCTTGGTCGTATTGCAGAAGTCAGCTGTAGCAAGAAATGTTTCTGTCTTAAGAGCCTGGTTAGCTGATTTAACCTTTAGCACTCTAAAAGCCATTTTCCCCAATCATTCTGGGACTCCCTGAGACAGACTTGGATTGATTCTCTTTTCAAGGCAAGTGTTTAGTGAATGGTTTTGCAAGCTTAGTGTATTGAAGAGTTTGCAGGTCCCAAACACTGCAAGTCCTGAATTTCTGTCTCTGTAGATGTAACTTCCAGTTGTCAGTGTGTATGTTGGTATAAGCCAGGACCTTTCAAAAATCCTGGCGTTTTGTTTTTTTCTAATCTTTTCCAGCAGCCCCTTGAGGTAAACCTTTTACAATGGTCAGTATGGTGCTCTAAAGCCCGATGAAAATACCTACGGTGAATTTCAAAACTTAGAGTGAGAAGTGACAGTAAGTGTGTTTCTTAAGAGCTCCGTGCCATTCAGGAACCCTGGCAGTACAAACTATTAGCAACTGTCTTGATACAGCCCACTTTTGTGACAGCAGAGCAGTTTTCTTGGTGTCTGTGCCTGCTTTTGTTGCAGCAGTCCCAAAGCAGCTCTGCTTCTACACAGCCACTCTGCAACAGCAGGAGGCTCTTGGTGAGCAACAAGCAGGTGCTTTTCTGTACTTTGCAGAAGGTGGTTTACTTTCATCACGTGGTGTTTATACTGAGCCCGGAGTGATATCTTATCCTACTAATTACTGTGATTACGTCAAGATCAAAACCTGTAAACTACCTTTAGAAGTATCCTAGTGTCGACACTCTTCCTTTTTTTCTCAGCTGCTCTTGCTGCCCTTGCTTTAAAGCTGTTCCTGTGGAGGCTGGGCCAGCGGTGTTGCTGTTCTTGCAGGTGGGAGGAGACCAATATTCATTAGCATTTTTCGCTGCAACCTGACAGGGCTTCAGAAGCAACAGCGGCTTGCAGAGGTCAGGGTTACAGAACACATTAAAAGTATGCCCAAGAAATGCAGGTGAGCGAGCTGGCACAGACATACCCTACAACAGTAATTAGTGCTTCCTATGAAGCAGGCAGAATATGCACGTGAAAATCCATGATAGCCTTCCTGACTTGTGCAATGTGATGATACGCAGCACGTTGCCCTTCAGAAGTAGTCCAGAACTGGACTTGAGATACTGTTGTTTGGGCTCTTTCACACGTTATCTCTTACAGGACTTCACAGAAACGATATTCCTAGAAGAACTGTTGTTGCTTTCTTCAAACACAGGGTCCCAATAATTTACACCTTTTTTTTCTTCCTCATTTCCAGTGTTTGAAGGTTTTGGAATATCCTTCTCTTGTTGGGTACGTAAGAGCTGAGACAGGCCTGAAAACAGACAGGATCCTTCATATGCTTGGAAATGAAATACTATAGCAGAATTAAATCTAAATATTTCACTGTAATCAGTAAAAGCATGCCCAAATGTCTGTTTCCTGTTGCTTTTTCTCATTTTCACTGTTGAGAACTGTATTATTAAATAGTACAGATAAGAAATAGTGGAGGAAATCCCTTCCAACTGCTGACTTGTGCCAGTGGACATGCCAGGGCTCCCAAGGGAGGAAATATTATCGTCTCACCTCTGGACCCCTGATTTCTTAGAAGCCAGCTTATGTTTTGCTGTGTCAGTAGAGCTGGTTGGGTTTTACCGACAGAACTGATGGCTCTGTAATACTGCTATGTTGATGTCAGTGGCATTTCCACAAACATCTCCTGGCACCGAGGCTAATTGGCGTGGAATGGCTCACGCCCAGGCTGCTACGGGCTTTTGCTCTTCAGAGCAGGATGGCTGCGTTCACACTGTCTGTGGAGAATAGCCCCTAATTTGTGCTTCTTCCTGAACCATATCTGGGAGTTTCTGGGAAAGCGTTAATTGGCCCAGGCCAAATCATACCAGGAACCCCTGGAGCAATATGATAATGCAAATGACCGAGTTCCAGTGCCTGGACAACAGTGGCACTGGTTAATTTACTGGGATGCAGATTCTGGGAACCAGCTGTGCCCTGGTTTGGTGTGTAACATTAGGTGAATGGGCTGAAAAAAAGCCCTGTTTTACATGCTTAATAGCCCCCATCCTTCTGCATCTGAAACCTTGCTAGTTGTAGTGTTTCCTTTATGGAAATCCGATGTCTGGTTGTGTTCCTGCTGAGGGATGCTGTAGGTCATGTACGCTAGTATACAAACAATTTTGAGTAAGGTTCCAACTACACAGGTATTTTTTCACCTGTCTCCATGGTTTGCACATTTCAGTCGAATATATTGATACACAAATTATGTAAGAATCTTGTGTTCAGTTGCTGCTAATTGTGACCTTGCTAACTCTGCTGGAATTCAGACAACTGGATTTTCACTTCTATTCTGTAGAATCAGTCACTGAGGCTGGAAGGCAAATCTGGAGGTCATTTTGCTCACCGCCCATGCTCAAAGCAGGGTCAGCCAGAGCAGCTTGCCTGGGTCTGTACCAGTTTGAATATCTCCAAGAACTGAAATTCTGCAGCTTTTCCAGACACCTGTTCTAGTGTTCGACCACATTCACAATAAAAAGTTCCTTCTTGCATTTAAATGGAACTTCCTGTGATTGAGTTGTACCCACTGTCTTTTTATTTCCCCTATCAGGTATTTATATGCATTGAAGCTCCCCAGAGCCTTCTCCCAGCCTCTCTATGTACAACGGATGCTCAAGTCCGTAATTGTCTCCATGGCTCTTTGCTGGACTTGCTCCAATATGTCCATCTCTCTCTTGCACTTGGGACCCCAGCACTGGACACAGCGCTCCAGGTGTGGCCTCACAGGGCTGAGCAGAGGGAAGGATCACCTCTCTGGCGCTGCTGGCAGTGTTCTGCTTCATGCAGCTCAGGAGAGCATTGGCCTTCTTTGCTGCAACACTGCTGGCTCATGTTCCACGTGGCGTCCACCAGGACCCCAGGTCCTTATCCTGTTAGTTTAATAACAAAAAAATGTTTCCTACAACACTGCAAATGGACCTTATGTGATCTCCTCCATATCATTTAAGTAGAACCTGGTTGCTGAGAGCAGATATAAGGGCATGAGGATAAGAAAGGGAGTGCCCATGGCTCTGTGTTTCAGACAGGATCTTGGCCTGCCCATCTTCAAAGGTCATCAGAAAATTGCTTGGGAGCAGGCTAGAAATAACTTGATTTAGACCAGCTTCTCAAGCAACTGTGCTGAAGGATTTGTAGCTGATACTTCAATCTATAGACAGCTGTGATCCTGCTCACCATCCAGCTGATTTACTTCTGGGGTATTGACAGGATTTCACGCTGTCAGCGCTCACGTGGCCAGTCCATGGTACACAGCATATTCCTTAACCACAGAAGCTTTGCAGTCTGAGAAAACTGTAGAAAATAACATGTTCCAGTGGGAAGCAAACAGAAAAACACTGGTGAGGAAAACAGAACATAAAGTATTGTGAAGAGGACTCTAAGGAGAACATTGCGGAGAAAATAAACGTGAATTGAGCAAAGAGTATTTACAGATATGGACGTTTGCTTTAGAATTTTAATTACACGCTGGAAAATGAAGTAAATAATTTGTTTGTACCTGTTGTTGCTTCTTAGGTTTCTGTTGCTGCTATTCAGATCTTGCTGTGGGAATACTGATACTTGCTAGAGTTTCATGTGCATGTGTCTCCAACCCAGGAAAGAGTGTTGAGCCTAAATGTTCATTTATCATGTATAAACAAGAAATTGTTTTGTACATAACCAAAACTAGTTTTCAAGCTTACCCTAAAATGATTTGGCTTTTGTACTGAAGCCTGAGCGCAAGCTAATGAGTGGAGATGAAGATAAATAAGCAATTTTGTACTTGACTAAGGGTTCAATTTGTGGCTCAATGTTATTACTCAGAAAATACGCTCTAGACTCTTACAGTTAAGGAAAAATTGGCCAGGCTGCAAATATATTTCTTTCTTTTGTTCTCTGTGTGTGTGTAAAACAGCAGAAAAAAAAGGTTTTCTATATTTGTATCTGAGCTCTGCTGTGAGTGGATGTATCCTCACTGAACTTGTCAGAAAAGTCATTCTTTCAGCCAGGACAGTCTCTGGCCATAGATATAACCCGTGTGTAGTCACTGGTACCTAATGCATATTCTGTAAGTAAAAACACTGCTTAAACAGTTATCTTTTCTTTTGCTTGGGTACTTAGACATTGACTGCTTAGGTAACTAGTCTTCAGTATTATTATTGGAATCTTCTGTGCTGATAGTTTCCAATTTTATTCCTCTGTATAAATTGTTCTTTGCAAATTGTTCATATGGACATTAGTACATCCACTAGTCGCAGTTGCTTTTTCTCTAATCTGATTTTATTGATCAGTGTTTGTTGAACTCACTGCCTGCCTCTTTTAAAAAAGTCCTGAAGGTAGATCATGTCATATCTTCAAATGTTTCCTCTCCATATACTGCTTTATTAAAAACAAAGTGCAACTGCAGATTCGTACATAATGCAGTCCTTTAATGTTTGCTGATCTGAAGCAATGAAAGCTGTCTCTAAAAGAGAAGAATTTAATTTATAGTAGAAAGCCCACTGAAATTATCAGAAAAACAATACGATACAAAGCAAAGAAGAAAAAAAAGTTCTAGAGTTTTGGGAGGTGGCTACTACTTGTTTGGTTTATATACGTTTCTTTTTCTTTCCCTTACTCTTTCCCACACTTTTCTAAGGCCTTTTGGACTGCTGGATTTCACACAGAGGCAAACAGCCCCCCAGTACTGCAACCTGTACAGACTGCAATAACCTAAGCTCATCTAAATTGTCTCTTCCACTGGCTTCATTTGAAGGTTGAAAGGAGTTGAGATTCACCCATTTCACTGGTAGTTTGCATCTTATTGTACATTAGCTTCATTATTGAACTCTTCTGCCTGTTTTCACGTTTTAATTAGTTTAGGTTTACCTTGCAGCGCTTGCTTTTTGTTTTGCCCCGTCCTGCTAGATGAAATCACCTTGGGGATGGGAGAATTATTCTGACATTTTAAAGTCATCAGTGAGGTTCCTCTCACAAGTGGCTCGAGGTACAGCTAAAATTACTGGAAGCCATTCACTGACCTTAGGCTCAGCTGAAGCTCAAATAGGCCAACTCTATTTATGCTAATTAGTCCCTAAATGACAAGGTTTGGGAGACTGAGATTTTGGGGAAAGCAGTGTCACATTCTTGATTTGCTCCCAGACCTTTCTAGACATCAGCTGCAGGGCAGTCAACTAGCTGGTGACAGGCACAGAGCTAGCTATGGGCTTAGGCATTGAACACAGGACCTAGGTGAGATGCTCTAGACTGAAAATAATAAAAAATAAAAATCATGAATTTTTACCCAAAACAGTCCCAAGCTTGTGTGGCTGCTGAAAAAGCCTGGAGGTACCTGAACACTGTGTTTCCCTTTCCATTTCAGCTGTAAATTTACCTGGGTGCCTGGAGCTGCGTTTTTATGCATGTCTAAAATTGTCTGGCTCTGAGCAGAAGAGCACCTCGCTCATATTTACACCTGGTGGTGACTCAGAAACCATGTCTTTGGGTGCATAAGCTTGCTGAAAAAGCACACTCAGTTGGTGTGCCTGGCCCGGTACCAGCCTCCAAGCAGCGCACAGTTGTGCTCACTGCTCCTGGTGAGGGAGGAGGATGGGCTTTGTGGAACGGAAGCATTTGTCCAGGAACCGGGAGAAATATGTGTGGCTTCTTCTTCAGCCTGAGGGATTTCATACCCTGCCTCCGAGCTCTTGGCCTGCCCAGCCAAGGTGGTTTTGCTGGTGGGCAGGGAACGGAGCACCTGCTTCTGTAACAGCCACAGAGGCCTGGACTTCGGTGCCTGGTCTTGGAAAGGGTCTGGGAGCTAGCAGTGACACCCAGGAAGCCTTCCTGCTTGGTGTACAGCAGCCAAGAGGTTGTGTCCTTTGGTCTCGCATACGGCTTCCCAAGTGTGTTACTGGCAAGGCCTCCATTCCTCAGGGGGCCTGGGGGCCCTGTCTTGGAGTAGCGCTGGGATTCCCCAGGGGTTAGGGCATGAGGCGTCCCCCTCCTTTCCAGAGAGCTCCAATGCTCCAAACTGGAGTAATTTTTATTTAAGATGTCACACATCACGTCATCTTCCTGTCCATTATAGGAAAAATGAGCTTTTATTTTTCCTAATGATCACAACACCTGAAGCCTGGCTCTGGGCTGCGTGTTCCCTTTGGACTGCAATATTGGGCTGCAGCCTTTGGTAGCGTTCCTGTACCTTCATGTATTATTATTATTATTATTATTATTATCATCATTATCATTATTATCATCATCATTATTATTATCATTATCATTATTGTTTTGGGGTTTGGTTTTGGTCCTGTTTCTTTATGCATAGTGAAATGCCTTTCTGAGTCATGGGCTATATACAGGAAGGAGAATTTCCAAAAATAAGGGCTGGACTCATAGGACCCAGTTGCTTACAGATTAGATAGGATAAATTATTGCTCAGGTATCTGCTTTGTTTCTGATCCAAAATTAATGTGGTCTCACAGTCTTCTGTAGGTCAAGTACTAAATAGAAGGAATAGGCCAGCAGAATAAAATCCTTATGTCCCGATTGACCTCACAGCTACAGTAATAAAAGCTGGAAGAAATGCAAAGGAGCTCTACAAAGTTTATCATGCTACTGAACCAGCAACACAGCAAGAGATTAGTATCTGTACCTGAAAGGCTGTGCACATAATTGACTAGAGGTGACTTGTACAGTAGGAAAATTATACTCCTGGAGGTTATAAAATGGTCAACTATAAATTAAGGGTCCACGAACGGTGGTACACGCAGCTTGGGAGGTGCCAGGCTTCTGCTTAGAAGCCCACACAGAGACCTGGTAGTGCAGTGGGAGGGATGTGCCTGATTCTTCAGGTTAGGAGAGTTGCAGCAGTCTACAGTGCTTAACCTATGAGCGTGCTGCTTTTAATTTTCCATTTTTATTAATGTTAATTATTAACATCAGGAATATTAACACGAAACCTTTTTCAATTTCATTTTTTATTAAAAAATGGAGGGGAAAGCCAGAACAGGCATGAAAGAAAGCACCACTGAAAGCTGCTTGGTGATAACAGTGTGGAACAGAGGAGAGCTAGGGATACAGATCAGGAAGTGCAGCAATACTTTATGTTCCTCAGCACTGGGATAATGAAAGTTTATTTTAATGTTTAATAAAATTTTATTTTTACTCTCTTTAAAAAACAAAAATGATTGGAAAGTATTACTAGAAAATCTAAATTCTTAAATCCTGGTCTACTGGAACTCATGATGACCAACAGCTTTCTTTTTGCAGTACAGTTTGCTGTCTGGTCACATAATGTAGGTTCTCCTTGCTTCCTGCAAGTTTGGCATTAAAAGAAACTCAGCAAATTAATTAAACATTTTCCAGTGTTTAGATTTTTGCCTGAAAGCTGTGTGGCAGAGTAATCAGGAAGAGGCAGGGCAGGCTCTCTTTAGCATCACAGAAGGGGTGAGATGGTTCCCACACTTGCCCACCAAACCATGACCAAAAAAAGGAATATATTGCACAGAAATGGGTTGTCTTTCCTTGCCCTTCCATATGCTGCATGCTGAAGAATTGTGAGTTTGGTGCGTATTATGCAGCCTGGCATCTTTGAGTTATTGGGTGGACTGATCACTAGCAAATTAGAGCAAGCAACAATATTTACTGACAATTTCTGTCCCATGGATTGGGGAAGCATGCTCCCAGAGCCCGGTCTTCAGCCACGTTAGCATTCCCACTATAATGCAGTTCAGAGAGCTCAGTGGTATATCTGCATGTGATGGGAGCAGGTGTTCTTCCTCTCCTAATTAAATAACAGATTTTCTGAATTCATGTGTTTACTCCGTGGGGCTTGCCCCCTTTGCTGGATGCATGCACCAGTTTATTTCTAGGCAGAACTGCAGAACCACTTTTGCTTTAGAAATGCGAAAAGGTGAGACAGTCTTCTGCGTGCTTTCAAGAATTCCCCAATTCCAGTTCGGTTGGGCACCTCAGGAATAACCGTTGTTTTGTGTGTGTGTATGTCATTATTTTTCTTGTGGTATTAAATTATCATTCTTCTGGAAGAAAAATGATTTTTGTAAGGTCCACCATTAGGACTTACAGGAAAGCCTCTTGCCTGAGTTTGCTGTAAAGACTTCAGTCAATTCTAATGCTTCCCAAATTGGCTTGCCCTTTCATAATCTGCTCTGTGTAGAAGCCGTGCATTAAAATATATGAATGTGTGTTTACTCCTGCATAAATTAACATGAGTTTTGCCAGCGGGCATGATCTAATGCGATTTTTTGCAATTAATAAAGAAATGGGATATCTAATGCATAATGGGTTGCACACTGAGCAACATTAGATTAACAAGGAATGGAAGAACTGTGTGTCCTGCTGATGGTAGACAAAATCAAAGGTGTTGACGGATTCACTCACTTCATCACAAACAAAAAAGACCTTGAGGTTGTTTATTTGTATAGGGGGACCACAAATCTACCACACTGATACCAGCAAACAATAGTCCTGGATTGTGTTTCTTAAAAATATGATGTGCAATACAAAAGAAGTGCATTATTACATGTCTTTACATCTTTATATATAGCTGTAGATAATATATAATTTTGTATGGCCAGGAAGTAGCTTGGCAAATGTATGTATAACAAGCAATGTGGATTTATAGACTGCCTGCTAAAGGTTTACATTTATCCTTAATTTACTTTGTGGGTCCTATCGGGTCCTTCCTGAGAGTACTAAAAATGGTTGTCTCACATTTTACAGTACATTTGCAAAGCGGTGTAATATGATTTGTGCCTGAATTTATATTTCAGAGGGGAATTCAAGTTATTACTATTTCCTCCTATTAAAATCATCAGGTCCCAAATATGTAGAACTGAAAAACAGGTCCGTCTAACAGTCTTTTACCCAAGACTTGTAAGGAATCAATATAGTTCCCATCAGTACAGTAAATTACTTACTGAACCACTTCCAGTAATCACGATGCACAATTTCTCATTAACCCCTTCCTTTCTCTATATAGAGTCATTATTTTCCTCCAATAAAGTTATGTTGGAATATTTTTGTAATTCTTTACAAACTAGGGCAATTCATTCAACATGTAATAACTAAGGCTGTTCCATATACGGATGTATGATGCTCCCCACTAGGTAGTACACAATTAAAATAGTTTCTTGAAGATGTGTGGATGAGTCAGGGAGCAGGAATTTCTTTATTTATATTTTTTATGGAAGGCTGTGGGAGTTGGGAGACTCCTATTTCTGTAGAGGGAATTTTGTCTTTACCATGACTTTTCAAGATACCTGGACTATTTTGAGATGCCTGGCTTGACTGAAGTGTCTACCAAGGAGAGAGCAAAAGTATAATACTGACTTAAATAACGTGAGAGGAAGTTAGGCCACAATAAGAAATCTGAGTTAACTGGCTTCACAGATTTATTACTGACTGCTAAATAAGTTTGTCAGAAACAGAGAAATTTAGAAACAAAGTCCTGTCTTGGCTGCTTCTATTTTTGTATTTGAAAATAGAGCTATGTTAAAGATAGTGTTATTTTTCATCCATATCCTGTTCATGCTTGTAGCTCAGAAATGCAGAAAAGGGCAGAAAGGTGCAAGAGAACTGCAGCTTGAGAGGGCTTTTATGGAAATAAACTGGTTTGATGGTAGACTTAATGGCAGCAGTAACAATAGTCATCTCTTCCTCTTTTCAGAACTGTAAACAGAGATGATGTGAAAACAAAGGATGCAGATAATATTCAGAAAGCACATTTGTTTACATAGTTGCTTTTTTGAGATTAATCAGACATTAATTGACCAGTTATGACAGTGTTTGCTTTCATAAAGTTTACTGTAGAGCTGGCCTCATCCAGATCCAGCAAATAATGAGTGATAAAGAGCCAGAAAGTCATCTTATTCACGTATGATGATATTAACAAATAAAAGCGAGTCCAAAGCTAATTTGATACATATGCAAATCTAAAATGTCTTCCTGCTCTTCCACTGGAGGAATGCTGGAGATATGAGCCTCTCCCTTTCCTATGACTTACCAGAAAATAATTCCTTCTGCTCCGTGGAGGTTTTTCTGCATTTGCTAACAGGATGGGAAAGCATAAGAATACTGGCATGGATGTTAGAGAACTTCCTTGGCTGGAGATCTTATATTCATCAAGGTTGACGAGTCTCCTTTGCTCCTTCTGTTCCGTATTATTTGAAACTATTCTTCCTTTGCTTTATTTCCATACCAGTATTCCTTATGTCTCCTGTCTAAGTGGGTCCCCAGCTGAGAAGTGTTCATCATATCAGAAGCACCAGGCAGCTACCAATAGCAGTTTTGGCAGAAAGTTGTCCTTTGCCTACGCTGGCATTTGCCACTGTGCTAGTAGGTATCAATGAAGTGTTTGCCACAGTGGTAAGTCTGACATTTTTGCTTTTGAAGTAACTGAGACTTGCCTCATTAGTGAGTTGCTAGAAAGTTGAAGTGGGGCAAAGAGAGTGGCAAAGCAACTGCCATCTCCCAACAGCCTGTACTGGTCTCAGGGCTAAATAATGAGTAAGATGAGCCAGATCTAACTGCTTTGGCAGGAAAAGCTGTAGATTTGCCCCAGGGAACTGATGATGAAGTGACTGATGTGTCTGGTTGACTAGTGTTGAGACTGGCATGAGAAAGAGACATGCTCTTAAATTCTTACATGAAAAGCAGAAAATCTAGGGCTGTATGAGATCTGATGGGTTATCACGAACATCATTAAGTCGTATCAAATTTGTTCTGAAAACATGCATGATTGCTGGTTTGTACTACTTCTTTTACAAAAGTTCCTGAACCCAGCTTCCTCAATCATGTTCATCTCCATCTGTCCTTTTTTTTACTTAGCTCTTTGGTTTAATAATTCTTCTCTTTCTCCAGTACTCATCTCTCTCCACTGCCATTGTGAGGCTGTTTTCATTCTGTAGGTGGCTTTACATTTATCTAGCATCCTCACATGAAATAATTGCACCATTCCTCACTATAAAGTCATAGCCTCTCTCTGCCTGTTCTTGTCTGAATTCCTCCTTCCTGAGCATGTGATGAGGATTTTATACTTCTGTCTCACCAGCACCTGAACAATGATATTAATGTCTCTATCTCTGCCACGGAAATTTCTTACCTGGTAAGTCCTAGGAGGCTTGTTTTCAAGCACTGAAGTGAAGAGAAGCAAACATCAGCCTTTATAAACAAGAGGAAAGCTGTGATCAGACTATTTCAAGTACAAAAAAGCAGTGAACTAGAATTACGAATATGTTAATGGAACTAAAGAGATAAATACAAAAGCAATATGTCTGAAATTGTTCTATACAAAAACCAGAAAGGCACATTATTATCAATTAAGTAAGAATATAGAATCATTTCAACAATTTAAAATGGTCTTTCTAGCATGGAAATATTTTTTTCAGGTTTTCAGCTTGGATAATTTAGGGGTTTAATGAATTCTGTGTTCCTGTTTTTCTAGGTTTGTCATCCAGAAATATGATCAAAAGGCAAATGATGGAGGTTTACAAATCATGAAAGCAACAGATAAGCTGATTGTGGAATTGTTCACCAAATACTGCAGTGCAAGAGCTAGGGAACACTTGAAGCAATTAGTAAGAAATCAGTATAAAACAGGCAAAAATGGGCAGTGAGCTTCTGGAATTTGCTATCCCAGGAGGCCGTAGAGGCAGACAGTATCAGCAGGTTTAAGAAGACAAATTTATAGACATCAGGACAATATGTAGGTGCTAAAAATGATGTACTCTCTCGTATCCCTTGTGTAACAGGCACAATTCAAGGGGAATGACTTCAGAAAGTAACCCTTTCAGTAGCTCTCCCTAAATACATCTCTGAATATAAAGCTAGATGAACTGCTGGTCTGGCAGTAGGGCATTTTTTAATGTCCTTGTGTTCTCTGTCCTGTTCTTTCTGTCTCAGATTCTGTGCTCCATGGTATGTAAACAATATTTTGTCTTGATATTCGTGTATGCCTATCAGGTTGTACTCAGAAGACAAGATCACCTTTCTTGGCCATGTTTCACACACACTGATTGTTCCCACCCTTGGTTCATTATCTTATCAACTTTAAATTAGCCATAGTTCTCTTCAAGTTTTTTGTGAGATCAACCTCCTACTATGTGCTCTGGCTTTCCTGCATTTCTTCAGTTCTTTCTACACTTAATAAATCCTTTCTTCCTTAAGCATTCACCTCCTTCACAAGTACACTTTCAGGGCTTCTAGCATGGTCTCCCTCTAGATGTCTGTGAACTGTCAGCTTCACAGGCTCAGGGAAAAGAAGAGGAGCAGTAGGCTGTACCCATGCAGGGAGGTATGAGCATTTTTGATTAGGTACAGCCGACCGCGCCACATTCCTTGCTCTAGGGCCAATGCCAACCTCATTGGACCAATGCTTATACTCATATTAATGTTCTGTGGCATGCAATGTTTCTCCCTCCATTTAAATTTTCATCTAATCCCAGCTTGATCAGATGAGATCTGCAACAGCTAAGTCATATTAGAAGAAATTAGGCCATCAATCCATTATTAAGCTGGAAAGTATTTTATATTCTGTGTCTGCCCTCGGGGTGTCTCAGAACGTTCCATGGCTGTTCCTTCCTGAGTATGTGAGGGCTGGGTTTTAGGTGCTAAAAGATGCATAGAGATACTGAGGGTTGGGGTTTTTTTTAAAACCATTTGGTTCCCTGCCGTGCAAATAACTTGAGCCAAGGCCTACGTGTTTGTGACTACAATCTTTATTTTTCTGTTGGCCAAGATACTTTTGAAAAAAAAAATCTCCCCGTGTCTTTCATGCATGTAGCTGCTACTTCTACATGTATATAAAACAGCCTTTAAAGAGGTGGCAGCCGTTCTTTAGTTCTGGGAAGTTTTCCTGAGATGTAAGTGAAGTTCCTTACTTGCGTCCTAGCAGAGATCAGTGTATACTCTTTGAAAACCTTATGGTTGTTACGTGTTCTGCTCTTGATAATATATTCTGTCCAACATGCCCTGAGAATTAAAAATCTAGCCCCAATGGTTTCTGCATAGCTGTCTCTTTTATCCCTGATGCTTGCCAAAATGACCATCTTTTGTGTATGCTTATTAATTTTCTTCATTAATCTTCTCTTTTTCAATGAAAATAGATCTTAATCTTGAGATCCTTCATGAAGGTTGAGCCACAGCAGCACAGAATAGCTGAGGTTGGAGGGCACCTCTGGCAATCATCTAGTCCTGTCTCCGTGCTCAAAGCAAGGCCAACTAGAGCCAGTCGCTCAGGACCTTGTTAGTCAAGTTTTTAGTATTTCCAAAAAACAGAGACTCCACAACCTCTCTGGACATCTAAGCTCAGTTTTCAATAACCCTTACACAGTCTGTAGCACTTTTCATGTATGTACAGTACAGGAAGCAGTACAGTGAAGCATCTGAAGTAATTAGCAGATTATTAGGACCTTGGTCGTAGTAACTAACTGGCTTTGGTGACTCCAGTCATTAGCTATATCTTTTCAAAGTCATGACGTAGTACCAGTGTAATGAGTTATTCCCGTTCTGACTTGGATTTTGTTGATTTGAGTGTTGAGAGGGAAGAAAGATAATATGGGGAGGATTGGATTGTCTTAGTTCAGGTCAATGATCATCAGGTCATGCATTCTGGAAATGCCACCTTCTGCCTATGGATGTTTACCTTCTTGCCTCATCACTGCCTCAATAGGTAACATTGCATTTGATGCAGGAAAGAGTTAATTTAAGGCAGCCTATAACAGCTGCCTCAAATAGTATGAGTCAAAGACATTTTTTTCCGATGGCATTGTGCTTTGAGCCAAAGCCGCAGAGGAGCTGGCATGCCAGGAGTTGAAAAGAGATGTCTCTGTGTTGTGCACACTCAACTTCCAAAGGCAGCAACTGGGGTAGAAAACTGACTTGAATATGAAATAAAGAGGTGCCCCGAGGAAGTAAAGAGTGGTGACTAGATCCATGGCCAAAAAGAGGTGGAGGACACTGAATGAGATACATAGCCTGTGTCTGTTTTTTCATATTTCTGTTGCTGACTCCCTGCCCGAAGATGACATGGATGTTGGCACTCTTTAAACCGATGGTTTGTTTATTTTTTTGTTTGCTTTCAGTTGCTAGATTGACGTTACAGACCATACAGTTAGGCTGCTGTACATCCTTTGTAAATTGCTTTAAGATGTTTTAGTGTGATAAGGCGACATAAAAATTGAAGTCATTATTACTATCTCTATCACCAAGGGAATTGGACAGCTGGCATTGATCTGCAAGGAACTAATTTCCATAGTTTGTTATTACATTAACCCGTAGAATTCTTCTTGTTTATGATTTCAAATAAAGTTTTCCTAATCAAAAGGTCATCCTCCATGGTATTGAGTGCTTAAGAGACATGGAAGGGCAGGAAATGAATGAACCCTGTCATTTTTCATTTGATCAATGAGATCTTGCATTGTTAATAATAATATCCCAGCACTTCACATTACTTTTACATCATATCAAGATCCCACCAACCACTTCACAGAACTTTTTATGAGTGAAATGTAGCAGTTAGTGAAGGGGATGCTGCTAACTACTTGGTTTGGGGCAAATTTTGTGTGTCCCCTTAAATTATTGGTGGTTAACTTATCTCAAATTCTTTAATTAAAATAACCATAAAAATTCTGTACCCATATTGCTGTTTTGTAAAGAAAAAGATTGAATAAAGGCCTTACCTCGCTGTGTTGAGTAATGCTTTATGATAAGCTAAATTGCACCATTCATCCAAAAGCCCCACTAATGGCAGCACAGAGACTGCTGTGTTGTGGAGAGTAACTTGTTCTTCACTATCCTCTTCTGCTTTCAGAATAAAGCCTGAGAAATCAAAGAAGGGATTTTTAATAATTAAAAGTGCTTGCCATTAGAACTAGAGGAAGTAGAAAGTTCATCCTGTTTAAAAAATTGAACCAAGTGTTGTGCCATTTTCCAAGGTGGTATCGATGTAGCTCCAGTGTGATTTGCCACTGTAAGCCATGGCACCTGTGGCCAGGCAAACATGGACATTGAGAAATAAGGGGCAATAGAGGGCCGCAGGACTCTCCTCCGTGTATTAGCTCACAAAAGTGGTGAAAATGAAAGAGAGTAAGGTTTGTTTGTTTCCTAATATAAAGCTCTGCTTGATGTTTTGGTTCTCTTCATGGTCCAAATACTTCTCTGGTGGTGGGTCTGCCAATGTGCTGCCTTCCTCCTGTTTGCTCATGGTGTGAAGAAGCCCAAAAGATGGAGTCAGAGTTCCACTAGCAGAATGTGGGGAGTGGGGATTGTTTTTAATATCTACAATCTGCATGGGACCGTGGTGCAACATTACCCTAATGGAGAAGATAAGTCGTGAACAGAGAGTTCAAAGCCTGCAAAGACTGTAACAGGGCAATCTTTATAGCTGGGCAAACAGCTTTTTCAGGAATGACTTAGATACAGACGATTGTGTATGGGGATATACAAGGGAAGTCTGGCTCTTTTTTCTGTTTTGCTGTGATAGGTTACTGCTTAGAGGGATTTGGAAGGCTGGATCTCCAAGTATAGGGCTCTCCTGAGAGGTGTTGCTATTACACTATAAACATGTCTGAATTGCAACAACGTTCATCCTCAGCGTATCTAAAAATTGATTAAATTGGTCAAATTTCACTTTCACTGGTGGTTACTTGACAGTAATTTACATGCTTAATAATAAGTGAGGGCCTATTTAGACACCTGGACCAATTGCAGACGTCTGGGGGAAACCAGCTGGCACTCAGCTACAGCAACTGGTCATCTAAAATGGCACCAGATACCTATTTTCCATGTCCAAATGGCTCACAAAGTATCAGAACAATATATAAAGTCAAGAGAAAAGGGAAGAGTGGGACGTAGATCTCTGACAGTAAAGAGAGACTGAGGAGACTCTGTCATCTCAGACTGAAGTATTTCAGGGCTGGGAGTTTTTGCTGTAGGAAATTAGCCTGTCAGAGTGAGACTATTACATTAACGGAAACCCTTGTGTGATTTTTCTTTCTGACTTTTGCATCCAGGCCGTGCTTTGCTGAGACTTACTGACAAAAAGCTTGAACGTATGGGCATTGCCCAGGAAAGCCTGCGACAGCACATTCTGCAGCAAGTCCTTCAGCTGAAGGTGAGAGAAGAAGTCCGAAACCTCCAGCTGCTTACACAAGGTATGAAAAATAATTTTGGTGTGGGCAGCTCTTGAGATCAGGTAGGAGAAGTTTGCCTGAGGGAATAAAAGGTGACTTGACATTCTGCAGCAAGAAATGATGCATGAAAATGTCTCATAGATTCCACATGCTTTCCAAGTTGGGAAAAAAAAGGTATAATAACGCACAAACAAACAGAGATGTTCAGTTGCTTGTTTTGCATGGTGAGTAGGCTCCATCTACCACTGATGGTGGTCTTACTTAACTGTCTGCTTACTAACATGAAAATAATTACATATAAAGGGAACAAGTAGAGAACATGCTGTCTTTATAGACGCTGTACATTTTGCATTAATTGTTTACTTTCAATGTGAGATAAAAGAGTAATCTCTGTAACCTGTTTTATGGTAAGAGCTGTCAGTGGAAAATTACCTGTTAGATTCAGCTTTTTGCAGATGGCTGATTCCTTTTTCATGTTGGAGTAATTTTATTGACTTGAATAGAGTTGCTTCTAATTTATGCTGCTAAGAAAAAGCAAAACTGGGCTCAATATGGAGATCTTGATTAGGAGACAGGCAAGCAGGAGTAACAAAAAAGCTTGTACATATTTTCAAAATGAGGTTAAGATGTTTTATAATGACTTGCATTATTAGTTTTCTATTAGGGCTTTTTAACAGCTGTGGTAACACAGAAGAAAAGCAGTCATTGTGGTAACAGCGTAAAGTAACATTTAAACATCTTTTGATACATATCTGCAGTACTTTCTCAATGCTTAAGGTTGTTTGGTAGTCCGGTGAGGTAGCATAAGCTGCACACTTCTGTGGCGTTTTGGTTCAGTGCCTGTAATATGTCACATCGTATGAAAAAAATAGAGTTCTTCAGTACATGCAGTATATTTTTAACAAAACGTCCTTCACACATGACATTATGTTCCCGATTAAGCCTTTCTCACTGTGTTTGGGGAAAACTCTCTGATTAGTTGAGTAAGCTGCGTTTTATCTGAAAGAGCTGAATAGTTTCTTCAGGCTCTGTGTCTTGTGGATTGTGATGAGGAGCTTGAAGGGCTCCTTTATATCACCATGATCTGTGAATATGACTTCACCTCGTCTTTTGTCATGTCAAAGGCACGGCTCACGCTGAAGCACCAGTGTGTTTGCCAGATGTGTAGAGCCCTCTTCCCTTCATCCATTCATCTTTTTCATTATTCCTACATCTTTTTCTCTGGTGTTGTCTGGGTTCTCTCTTCCCCTGCATAAGAAGTGTTATTGGAGAGTTTACAGGCTGTGAAGTTCTGGTTGTCAACCATCACTGCCGTAGGCTGGTTTATGGAAGTAAACTTTACTGATATGGGACAGTGAAGATCCAGGAGCTGTAAATGTGGGTCAGTCGGTCACTGTAGGTAGATTTCTGCATGAACCTGTATTTAGTATTGAGGACTATGTGTTTCCAGGCTTCTCGTTTTCTGTTTCTCTCTGTCTTCCCTCCGGACACATCAACTATGAGTCATGATCAGTCAGACAGCGGTGACTGCTATTTCAAGGAATTTAGTGAAGCATCCTTTGAGATTTAATCCTTGTCTGTGCAGTTGAAGATACAAATTTGGACTTTGGTAAGGGCATGAATAAACACATACTGAGCTATGAAAGAAAGTTTAGCAATTGATGTATGGGTGTGTGTTTAATGTAGTCTCTCTCTGCCTTGTAGAGAGAACAGTGTTGCTTAGTCTGATCATATAAAGGCATGCCATCGTGTGCTTTGTGAAAAACAGCACAAGCTTACAAAAAGCTGATGGTCTGCAGCTCCTGCTGTCTTCCCCCAGAGTGGCACTAGCCATTGTGCTGCGCTGAGCTCCATTTTAGCCTCCCTAAATAGAGCAGGAGTTACGGGGCTGTACAGCTGTCCACTGAATGTTCCCTGTCTGTGCTAATCCTGTGATCCCAGAGCAGGGGGCGATGAGTGATAGGTTGACAGCAGTGTTCCTATCCCTTATCACTTCATTTACACCAAGCTGGAGTGTATCTGTTGAGAGTGCTTGTTTGCAAGTACTAAGGTTAAGATACATTTTCTCAAATAAGTGCAGTCTGTAAAACTGGATGTCATTTTCTCTCTGAAACTGGTTCTGTCCCCTTGCCCAGTTTCTTCAAACAGTGTCCACACTTGCTATGTCTTATACATTTCTAATTGAGGTTGTTACTGGAATAGCTTTCTCTAAGTGTTTTTCTGTTCTGGAGATCTTTTTTTCTCTGAAGAGTAACAGATTTGCATGCCAGCAGTTTCTGCTTTTTGGAAATTCAACTTGAAAAATGCAGCCCTCAGTGCAGCAGTAGCTACACTGTCCTCTGCTGTCCTCCAAAATGTCCTCCATAAACGTGAAAAAGAAAGCCCTCTTGTCTCTCAATGCAGAGCCCAAGAGATCTTTAGGTAAAAGAAGCCACTAAAAATCCTTTCTGAACTCATTTAGCACACCAGCTGGGTTACAAGCAGTGAGGTCCTAATTCAGAGCCTATTGATGTCAGTAAAACGACTTCCACTGACTTTAGTTCGTATCCTGATTGAAGCTGGAGGGGACAGGGAAAGTTTCAAAAAAAGCATTATCTAGTATTTATCAGATATTTTAAGTGTTTTCGTGTTCTGTTGTCCACAGAGAAAGTTAACCTCATTTTAAAAACTCAGCAGAGAACCAGCATTCTTTTCCACTCCTGTTTTAGAAAATTGCTTAAAACTGCTTCATTCTTCTTCATTCAGGACACACCATCCAGTCCGTTCTGGGGATCTTAAAGCCAGAATAGCATGTGATTGTGTAATTGAGGACTTGTCTCGAGTTTTAGGAAGACTTTTCTTTGGAGTAAGGACTGCCTGATTGAGGCTATTATCTGCAGAAATGCTATTCCAACCTGCACTAAGATAGAAGGGTACAGGCCCAACTACTGATCTCTGCTTTTTTCCTAGACTTAGTGATGTTGAGGAACTAATTTGACAAAATATCTTCCAGTGTCTCTTAGGAAGAACTGCACACTGCTGGAAACACCATTATTGTACTGTTTCCACTCTAAACCTGAGTTGAAAGATCTTTTTTTTTTTTTTTTTTTTTTTTTTTTTTAAAAATTTTAAAAAAAAAAAAAAAGCCTTGCATAACTACACAAAGAAGTTATTTTGAGATTTTTCAGTGTGAGTCCTGGTTTTGGCTAGCACAGAAAAGACTGTCCTCAAAATGGTAGAACAATGCTATGTGTGATTCTCTGCAAAGTATCCACAGACAGCAATCTGCTAATAGGGCTGAGCTTATCAGGCAGTTTTGGATTTAGATTAAATTCAGATATCTGCGTTTAAGATGACATTGAAGCCTCTCCTATGCTTCTCTCTGAGTTTCATATAGGGCAAAACACTACTTGAATATGCTGCCTGGCCACAGGATGTACCATTTTCTTAAAAAAAAAATAAAATAAAAAATCTCCAGCTAGCAGAATGTGTTAGAATAAGGGTTTATGCATCAGTGAAAAGCTTCACAGCTGTTGATACCTGTTGACATTATTTCTTCAGTAAGTTTTATACTCATCCTGCCCTGGTGCTAAACTACTGAAAAACATATGTGCCCATTGGTAACCACAATAAGACCAATTTTTTTCCTTGCTTCAATTTCCAAAATAGTCCCATTCAAAATGTATTATAATGCCCTAGCATTATATTCTTCCAGGAAAGGAACTAGAGGGTCTTCAGAGGTGCATCTCATCTTCTGAGGAAAGATGACGCAGGAGCCACGTGTTCCAGCGAAGGATTTTTCGCTGGGCATTAGAGGAAACTGGTAACAGAAATACTGTTTTCAGGATCAGCATGGTGAATAAACCAGGACTACGAACCCCACCCCACTGAATCCTGTTATAAGGATTTTTGTAGTATTAGCAGCCTTTTGGTACTAGAATAAAATTGGGCATGATCAAGCAAAGAAAGTTTGAGCTGTTTGGCACCGAACCCTCCCAGCCTGTCAGAAACATTATCCTAATTCCTGTTCACCTTGTCCTCTTCTTCCTTGTGAGTACTGAAGGTGGGAGGAATTTGAATGCTGCCTTTCCAGCTTGCACGACCGTGTCTGAGGACATTCGTTGTCATTTTCCATAATCAAAGCCTGAAAGTGCTAGACTTACTCGCATTGTCTGAATTCCCACATAGGAAGGCCTTCCCCGTTGTGGTAGGTCCGGTACGCGGCATGAATGGCTGGGAATTACACACCTGCCTGAAAGGGGCTCGAGCCCTCAGAAGATCTGAGAACACAGGGCCTTCTGAAGTGCAGGACTGGAAAGTCTTTTGGAATCAAGAGAAGATTGCAGCTTGCCGTGCCCCTGCTGTGTAGGCTTTATGGATACAGCAGTATCTGAGCTGTTGTTGTCTACTGTCTTTCATGTCTCTTAAAGAACCGTGGCTTGGGATCAGGACAACTCTTTGTCATCCTTGTAAAGAAGTCAGCACAACTGAAGTTCGTGATAGAGGGTGATCCTGTTACACTTCCAGGATGTACTGTTTTCTTGCCTGGGTACATTCTGGACTCAAGGTTTTGGCACCTAAGGAATCAAAAGTTCCTTCCGCCAGAAATACTCTTTTTCATGTCTGTAAAAAACAGCAGATGTTGCCTCTGCGTGCAGTCAAGGTAGGCAGTGTATTTGCCTTCCCAGGCAGCTGATGGGAGGAAGTGTGTAATGCTTGTGGAATTTGGGTTTCACGTCCCTGTGGTGGTGTTTGGAGCCATGAGGCATTTGAAATGTTGACTGTCCTCTAACCAGGCACCCATTTCTTTTGTTTTCATTATCTTGACCTCACCTTTTTTCTTTTCCCTAAGTGGAAGCTTCCAGCTAGTCAGGAAGAGCCTTTCTTCTTCTAGCACAAATTACTATGCAAATGTTTCTTGCATATGCTGCATACATGGCATCTATCCAATGCACAGAAAAAAACACTTGGTAGTTCAGAAAAGCTCCAGCAAACTTAATTCCCAGCTGATTTCCTTTGCTCCTGTTATGTTCCAAAATCTCCAAGAGAGATCTCTAACAGCATGGAAATACTGGCAGAATTTGTCCAAAAGTCCAGGGATAAACTACTGTATTCCAGGACTCAACATGGTAAATTGCCTGGTTACAGAAAAAGAAGTTTTAATCTTCTTCTTCATACTGGTTTATTTTCTCTATATGTCCTTATCCCTCTCACTTCCTTCCGTTGTATGTTCTCTCTCCTGTGCCACTGTAGGAATCTTAGCACTTGTGCTAAGTGCTTAACACTTCTCTTCCAAGACCATAAAATGGCTTTGTTGCCATCCTAGAGTACAAAAGAGCAGTCTTAGTTGTATTTTTCTCCTAGTCAAGGACATATGCAGCACTTAAAGAGGACATAGTCTTGGTAGTCAGAAGCTGTGGTTGTTTCTGAGAGGTTTTTCAGACTTTAGGCACTGTTAAGTTTTCTGAAAATCATTTTTTTTTCAGGTTACAAGTATGCACTGAGGGTTTCTCTTTGGTTTTCATTTGTTTTAGCTGAAGTAGAATATTGTATGTGGAGTGTCTATTTGAGCACAGATAAAAATGTTTAAAATACATGCATCGGTGATGATGAATATCAAGTTCCATCTATGGCATCAGTTATTTGAATTTCGTGTTTCTGGTTTCTAACCTGAAGAATAGACTTCACAGTGCAATCAGCAGTCCCTGATAGACCATTGAATTGCCATGGTTCTAACAGTTACCTTTTAGCTGTTGCTGTGATGCTAATATATGTATATTCATGTCAAATAACCAAGCGAGCCAGCTGACAAAGTTCCAGTACGCTGGCCAATACCTTGTAGTGCACTCTGGATGTGCTTAGCACATAACTGCCCTTCCATATGCATAGCATATCATTTTGGAGTTTAAATAAGGAAACGTAAGCAGCTATGAAATTTGTATGGATGAAATTCTACAGCAAGATTTTAGCTGTGTAATACTATTAGATGCTTGCATTTTTATATGTTTCTATAAGTGATATTGCAACCTAGACTAGCTGGAATGCAATTTTATCCATTTTGTACGAGTGATGGCAGTTGTCTCATTTTCTTATTGTTTTGTTAATGTTTTTTTCTTTCTCATTCCTGCTTCTCAAACTTCTTAGAAGTCAGTACTCTGGAAAATTAGGTGTGGAGAGTTTGACCCTTCTAAGCTAATCCATACCCAAAACTGTCTTACATGTTGAATGAATAGATTTTACATATATATTTTTATACATATGCAATATTTCCCCACTCAAGTATAAATTGGAAAGAGAATAAACAATTTTGCTAAAAGGTTTAAGAAAAAAAATAAAATATTGCTGTTTGTGCTGTGACCAGTCATAAAAGACTTTCAACCAAATAGGAAAGTTTTGAACAGTCAGAGGCTGTGATTTAACAGCAGCTGTTTGTGATCAATGCCAGCAGAAATCACTTGTTTTCACCCAGCTGAAAAGAACAGGCTGTTAAAAGGGATTCCAGCAATAGGTACAGTTGTTCACACAGAATTTAAATAAATCACGTCTACATATTGTAAGATGGTGCCATTTACAATGTAACATATTTGTCATTTCTAATGAGATTTTCCAGAAATCGGGCCTAGAATAAAATTAGGATTGATGGTTGTTTTATGAAAGAAATGAAGAATCAGGGCCCTAACTATACCTTCCTACCTCTTGCAAAATGCATAGGAATTTACACTGCTGGGCTTCTGGTTGATATAGTCTTCATCAGCTAATACCTTTATGGTCAATCTGAGTGAGCAGAGCTGGAAATAAGAGGATAAGTAGTGTCCTTCTGGATCAGAAGAGTATCCCACTTCCAAATGCTCTGTCTCTGATAGTGGCAAGTTCTGCTTAGAGCCTACAACCCTGGCCTCTCTCTGTGGTCCCATCTCCTTGTGCTCCCCAGCATCCACAATTCCTGAATTAGGAATAATCCCTGCCTAATTCTTTTGCTATCTATTTAGTATCTGCCTTATTTTGTCATCTTCATAAGTTCTTCACAATAAATCTTTTTTACCAAATGGAAATCTGGCATCCTCAGTGGAGCCCGAACTGCCAAAGCCTACCTTTGCGTGCCTTTGGCTGGGACTTTTCTGCCTTCTACAGAGACAAACCAATCTCTCTGTCATGTGCATGTGATAGTAGCCATGCATCCTCTGTATTTCACGTACAGACCAGTCACACCTCAGACAAATCAGAGGAATTGTTCCTGTTGCTCTCCATTGATTACTGAAGAAGTTCAGGATGTCTGTCAGGTGTATTTGTCTACAGGGCAGACGACTAATACTAGGTGAGATTAATTCCCACTCTCTATGCCTAGATGTAAACTCTCAAGCAGCAAAATGCTGCTCTGAAGCTGGATGAATTGCCCTCTTCACTCAGATAACACTGTATTTCTGATTTGATGAAACCAGTATTACTGACGCCTGCATGAATGTGTTCTGTTAGCAAAGTTTCACCGTATTGGTACTTTTAACAAACAAGAAAGCCACTTAACCCTATTTTGAAACTACAAAGTTTTGCTGTTTTCAGTCCCCGTAGGTGGACTTTGCCAAATAGTTCAAAAGCATTTTTTCTTCCTGTTGTTGCTAGCATTTATGGCCTGTGCAATAAAGATTTATAATTACTGGAAAGAATCAAGGGAGGTGGGAGAAAAACCCTCTCCTTTTTATACCTTTGTAAACTTGCTTTTCTAAGCTGTATAAAAAGAATCTGTTTTGTTTAAAACTCTTTTTTTCACTCAATTTCTTTAAAAGCATTTCTGTAATGTAATTTCAAAATGAATGTGGTTCTGTTCAAATAAAAGTTTTCTCTTAATGACTTTTATGATTCCTGTGATAGAGCACCTTCATTTACTCAGTCATACATAGTCAGTCAGCAGTGCTATTATCTATTTTATTGTATTGTATTGTATTGTATTGTATTACTAAGCAGTATGCAGATCTCCAGCATCTTCCACAAAGGAAAGGGTTGATTTTTTTTAACCTTTTTATTTGACATGATCATAAAACATGGGTATTAGACCAGTGTTTTATGACGTGTTCAGGTATGATTAATAATTTTAACTTTGCTAGTTCCCCCTAAAGATCAATATTATAGAATTTTTCCAGTCACTATTTGAATGGATTTTAATTGAAATTGATTCCCTATAAAGTAATATATTGAAGTGTTTAACAATGATCTTGTGGTCCTTGACATTAAGGAGTTCTGAATTCTCACGAAATTCTGAACAGCTGTCAACAAATACTTAATTTTCCTCTATGCAGCCTGAGGATAGTACTCATGAAACACCTGTAATTTTTTTTATTTAAGTGCTAATTCTGGCAGATGACAACATCAATACAGCAGCCATGGTTTTCAGTGTGAATATTAATGGAAGTAAGTGGCCAGATGAATGTTTTTTTTAAATAAACCTATTACTCTGTTTGCAATTCAGTCACAGCTGTGTTGTGTGATCATAATGTATAAGAAGGACGTGGACCTATTAGAATGAGTCCAGAGGAGGGCCATGAGGATGATCAGAGGGCTGGAGCACCTCTGCTAGGAAGATAGGCTGAGGGAGTTGGGGTTGTGTGGCCTGGAGAAGGCTCCAGGTAGATCTCACAGCAGCTTTCCAGTACCTAAAAGGGGGCTACAGGAAAGCTGGGGAGGGACTCTTTGTCAGGGAGCGTAGAGATAAGACAAGGAGAAATGGTTTTAAACTAAAAGGGGGTTGATTTAAATTGGGTATTAGGAAGAAATTCTTCACTGTGAGGGTGGTGAGGCACTGGCACAGGCTGCCCGGAGAAGCTGTGGATTCCCCATCCCTGGAGGTGTTCAGAGCCAGGCTGGATGGGGCTTTGGGCAACCTGGTCTGGTGGGAGGTGTCCCTGCCCATGGCAGGAGGTTGGAACTACTTGGTCTTTAAGGTCCCTTCCAACTCAAACTGTTCTGTGATTCTATGATTCTATGACGATTTAAATATGTAGTTACGTGTAGTTTTACATTTACAGAATTTTCAAAGTTTTTACCAGTAAAAATGCCTCCCAGTCACCCGTCTTATCAAAAATTACCTTTGTGAAGAAAGAATGCATTGTGAAAATCTGCAGTGAGTCGTTCCTTACAGAACTCAGGTGTCATCTCTAAGGGCATTGAGTAAGTCTTTGTTTTTCTCAGTATAAGAGTAAAAGGTTGAGTTTTAGGCTGTACGTGCATGGCAATGCCATACAGTTCTGAAGCTCCTCAACCACACTAAGGTTTCATCCACATCCTAGAGCTTAATATCAGTTACCCACATAGCTAGAAAATGAGTTAGTTTACATGCACTTGGCTTGTACCCCTGATGTCCACCTGAAGACAACCTCATCAGAAAACAATTAGGCTTAGGAGTGTTCACTTCATTTTATATCCAGACAGCCCCATATGAAATATCAAGACTCTGACCAGCAACACTCATTCAATTATACAAGAGAGCTGAAGCTCATCCTCAGGGACTACAGGGAAAGCATGTTAGAGGCTTTCGTATGTGAACAAGAAAGCATGTCAAGATTGCCCTTCAAGCTTGAGAGCAGTCTGAAGGCATATACATGGACACGGTTGTAGAGCTTTGAGCCCTCTCCACTAGAAATAGGATTCAGGACTTCCCAGTCAGTTCATCTGGGACACTCAGCTGCCATCAGCTGGCATTTGATGCTGTAAAGTGGATTTGGAGCCACTTCAACACCTGGGTCTTGAAACAAATAATTTTGCCTTGTCCTTTACTGAGACCAGTTAGGAAGCTTTGCTGGCAATAACATCCGTCAACAGACTCCGAAGTTCAGTTCATGTTCACTGTGTTGAAGGAGCACTGTTGTGAAGGACTTTCAGGAGATGGGTTTTGAGAAAAAGACCTGGAAGAAAAAGGTTTTGCAAAGCAAAAAGAATGGTTTCTTTCTAACTGATTATGTCTTTGTTCAGGGAGCAGTAATGCAAAACTTCTGTTATTAAAATGTGTTCTCCAATGTCCTCTAAACAGTATGTTTTTTTCTTTTCTTTTCTCTTCAGCATATGTCAGACGTAGAGATGGAGGGGGAATAGTAATCACATTTCCTTCTTTCTTTAAAGTGTTAGCTCCTTCCAGCCTTTTCGAGTAACAAAGAGGAAAGGCTTCTTTCTAACGCTATTTCTTTTCGTCTTTCATTCCTTTACAAACTCCTGAGTAACTGAGGATTGTTGTTAAAGTTGGGCCAAGAGATTAATATCTACTGCTCTAGTTTTCTTTTGCTGATTTTTCCTTAGCCTGTGTGTTTAAAGGGCTGATTAGACTGCAGTTGTCTGGTAAGAAATTTCTTTAGCTTGTTCCAGAGAGCGTAGTTATGTGAAACGCTATTCAGCCCTGCCTTGTGATTTTCTGTCATAAGGTGCCAAGATGGTCCAGCCGCATTTAAAGACACCTGGATGCCGGAAGAATCAATCAATGTTATCTTAGACAATGGACTGGCTTTTTAAAGTGTCAGGCAATTAAGGATGTAGATAGACGTTTGCAAATTCCCTAAGCTCATCACTCCTGTGGTGTCATGGCAGTTAGAATTCTTGGTCCAAACTTGAAAGACTTTTTGAGGCAAACCATTTTTCACATGAAAGGGACAGGAAAAGGAAGGGAGGGACAGTCCTACCTCCACAGCTCCACTGACAAATCTGCTGTCACCTGTGGAGTTTCTGAATGCATCTTTCTCTAGGCTCATGAATTACCTTAATGTGTCCAGCACTGCAGCTGCCATCCGTTCTGGTGGAGCTGTTGACTGTGACACTAATCACCGATACTGTTGACTTTTGTAGATCTCTACTTAAATGTGGATCATAGTTTTTGAGGATCATGGAAAGTAGCCAGCCCTTACAGCCCATCAAGGTAACAAATGTCTTTTTGCTGGGTTGTATCTTCTTAAAATGAGATATCTATGAGTTTTTTTGTCTTTTTTTTTTTTTTCTAGAAATCTATCTTGTAGGTGTAGAGGGTTTTTAGCTGTTGCTGTGAAAATAGCATTTTATTTTCTTCTTTATTTTATTTTCTATAGCATTTTATTTTCTTCTTTATTTTATTTTCTTCTTTATTTTCTTCTTTAGCAGTGTGCTCAGGTGGCCAAGAAGGCCAACAGCATCCTGGCCTGTATAAGAAGCAGTGTGACCAGCAGGGCTAGGGAGGTGATCGTCCCCCTGTACTCGGCTCTGGTGAGGCCGCACCTCGAATACTGTGTTCAGTTTTGGGCCCCTCGCTACAAGAAGGACATCGAGGTGCTTGAGCGAGTTCAGAGAAGAGCGACGAAGCTGGTGAGGGGCCTGGAGAACAAGTCCTACGAGGAGCGGCTGAGGGAGCTGGGATTGTTCAGCCTGGAGAAAAGGAGGCTCAGGGGTGACCTTATCGCTCTCTACAGGTACCTCAAGGGAGGCTGTAGCGAGGTGGCGGTTGGTCTGTTCTCCCACGTGCCTGGTGACAGGACGAGGGGGAATGGGCTTAAGTTGCACCAGGGGAATTTTAGGTTGGATCTTAGGAAGAACTTCTTTACCGAAAGGGTTGTTAGACATTGGAACGGGCTGCCCAGGGAAGTGGTGGAGTCCCCATCCCTGGAGGTCTTTAAAAGACGTTTAGATGTAGAGCTTAGGGATATGGTTTAGTGGGGACTGTTAGTGTTAGGTCAGAGGCTGGACTCGATGATCTTGAGGTCTCTTCCAACCTAGAAATTCTGTGATTCTGTGATTCTGTGATTCTGTAATCCTAATAAGCTCTTTTTGAGAGTGAATTATTGTTGTTTACTGATACTTGCTTGCTAGAATTGTTTGTTGATAAGTTCTCTTTCTCTCTTCTTAAATATCAGCTGCTGTGTTAAGCACTAAAATGTATGACTGTTGCTTTGTCAGCAACTCGTGTTTTCCTTTATTATACTGTTGCTGCTGTTCTTGAGATCTCTTTGGTTCTCTCTAATAATGGGACCTGTCACTGTGGGAATTTTACTCTACTTCTATGTGGTTTAACTGATTACATGATAATTCTAGTATTAGAATTTGTTTTACAAGTTTATTCCATGTTTTCTCTTGATCCAAATGATCAGAACCCAGGGTATTTAAGTGAGGAACATTAAACAGATGCTGGGACCAGAGAAGATTAATCCTTTTGTCATGGATATCTCTAAGAATTAGGAGCACCTGATGCTTGTGTCCTCTTTAAGTTTCTGCTGCTTATAATTAATGTGGATAGAGTCTTTGGGAAAGTCTTCAACTGACTCAAAACTTGGTCCATACTCTTCATGCACACGTTCCATATCAATTCTAGTGCAGTGAGCATATAGCAAGAGTAGCTACTGAGAAGAACGCAAATTTATGTCTACCACCAGCTCCAGGTTGGTTTTATCCAAATAATCTCCCTTTGAAAATCTGAGACCTCAACTTTGCTCTTGGTTCTATGAGGGCAAATGAAGGAGTAATGCTCCATTGATTTTGGTGAAATGTGAAACTAGTTAAAATGAGAACAAGATCAACCCCATTTTTCCTTTACAGCATGAGACTATAAAGCCCATTCAAATCAATGAAGGGTACCGATGACTCTGCTGACCTCTGGATCAAATCCATAACCCTTTTTAGTAACTTAATTAAAACCACAAATACATAAGCATAAGTGTTCTGTTCTCTACGTCATCATAGGTCTTTCTAAAATTGAAAAATATCGTGGTTCCTTGCCAATTTTATTGTATGAAAAATACAGTTTTGATATGTTGTTCTCTTTATAAACTCTTCCATAGCTATATAAAGCCTATTTCCTACCTGGTCTCAAATTTTCTTTTGATGAAGCTTACTACCTATGTTATTTGATATCCTAATTTCGTAATCACCGATGAAAATAAAAACCACAAAACCTGTTTTTTATTTTATTTTTTTAAACATTATCTTCACTAAAATGGCAAAATCAAAGATAAATACAAGTATTCCGTCTTTTATCTTGAGCAGTTTGAAGTGTCATTATTGTGTCTTATATTAGCTAGCCAAAAGTTAGGTGTCTGTTTGAAGTCCTTGCTCACATTTCTCAAGTAATCAATGAAGAGTGATAGCCACCTCCAGAGATAATCTGTGCCTTTCTAAAACAGATGCCCATGATAGGCACAATACATTGCCCTCTGGAGGCTCTTTCCTTTGTCAGCTGGAGGCCTAGCCATCTAATTTGGGTTAGCTAAAAATGAACAGAGGAAAAGCAAGGCAGTAGATGTTTCCATTTTTTGCTTCTCAGCACGAAGTATATAACAAGTGACGTTACCTACTTTTAATTTGCCACCAATCTTCCGCTGCCTTAGTATATTAATTTTTCTGCCATTATCTGTACCTGTTAACAGCATTTGGTTATGCGATGCCCTTAATTTTTTTTTATTTTATTTTTTTTGCTACAGTTCATAGCATCATCTTTTACATGCTATTTCTTTCTGTGAAGAATTTTTCACCTGAGCTAACTACTGCTCACTGGTAGTAGAATTAAAGCAACAACCAAAAAGGCTAAAATTAATAAATTACAAGTTCTGGGTTAAGGGGTTTCGGTGCGGTTTTCTTAATTGTAATTTAAATGTTCCTTTTGTGTGAATCGGTGATGGACTCACTTTATAAACTGTCCTAGGTTATAACTTAGCTGTGCTTTGGCAATTTTTCTTGACAATGAGTTCTAACTGTGGTTAGACAGGTCCTGTCCTCTGAGTTCCTCCTCTTATCTGGATGTGGTTGAGCCTGATACAAATAGTATACCATTAGTATTGTTTTAGGTTTGTGGCTTTTCTTGCCTCTCTGAAGGTGGTTCAAGTCATGCACATGAAGGCCAGGACCAGGCTGAGAGCCCCAGCCGAAGTGCTCATTGGGAACTTAACTTTCTGCTTTGTAATTCAGAAAAGTTACTGAAAACTTTTTCCTTTCATGTAATTCGTATGGGCAATGAAGGTGTAAGTCTCTTGAAAGCCGTGAACTGCATAGTTTGAATTAAATAGAAAGGCTGGTAAAGCCTATCCAAAAACGACTCAAAATAATAACACAAAAGAATGACTGGAAAACCAAGCTTTTTCATACTTCTTTTTGTTTGTGCTTTCTGTGTCTCCCTTGAAGCTCTTTTGCATTCTCATGCAGCTTGTTCATTTTATTGAATGCTAAAGCCTTTTACCATCTGCCAAAAGGTTTTATTTTGGGGTTTCCTCTCATGTGGGAGGGTGGTTTCCTCCTTCCCTTCGTGCTAGTTTCATTGCTATCTTTAGGCCTCTGAGCCTACTGGAGACCTTCCTGTCTCCCTTTTATTACATATTCTCATCCTTCCTTGCTGCAAGTTCCTGCCCCGGGAGCAAAGAATAAAACGAGAACTGAAGCTGCCTTTCAGAGCTGCCTGGCTGATGCAGGCAGCTTTTGTTTTAAAGGCAGAAGTCCAGTTCCTGGAGTGCAGGTCTGAGTGCACTCAGTAGAAAAACTCCCTGGTGGGGGTGTTTTGAGGAACGGTCCCTGCACAAAGGTGTGTGCAACTGCCCGGTGCTTCAGCGGCAGGTTTAATGGGCTTCTGAAAAAGGTCAATGCAACCTGCAGCATTTTCTCTAAAAGCAGTTTACTCATCGCTATTTGTTAGCCTTTTACCTCAGGACGTGAACCCAACCTGCTCTGCCACTGTTAGGACATCCACAGCCTTTTCATTTCTCCCTTATGTGGGAACTTCCAGATGTTTATTTTTTTCTATGAACTTATTGATTTCCTATCTTTACTTTTCTTCTGCTGTAGAGAAGAAGAAATTTGAGGTGTTATATTTGCAGAGTGATAGAATTGTATTTTTTTTTTTAGCCCAAGAACAAAATAAAGTAGATGGCAGCCTGGACTTTTTCAGCATGAGATAGTAATAGGACTGTAATGTCATTTTATACGTGATTAGCTCATCTCTTGGATGCCGAGATTTTCTAATCTCTCTCCTTTCGTCATCACCCAGCTCTCTTTAAATCTCTATACTTCAGTTTATTTACTCTCCTTCTGTAATTGAGAACTTTATTGTTGATCACAGTGAAAAATTGTCAGTGCTTCAAAATAAATGATCCATCTCCCATCTCCTCAGCGCCTGTAGTTTTTATGACTGTAGGAATCTATTGAAAGCTTGAGCTGGGGATGAGGAGGATGAGGATGTCCGAGAGTGTTACCTAAATGTCTGATCTACAAATGAAAAGGGATGCTGGGATTTCTGTTCAGGAATGTGCCAATAAAGCTGCCCATTTTTAGTCACTGGGCATTTTAATAACATTCACTTCAAAACTCCAGCTACAGAGAGGTCAGCGGGGCCCATTTCTAACAGCAGAATTTTGCAAACTTAGCACAGCAGACTGGGATGGCATCTTCCTGAAAAGTAAGAGGGCTGTGTGGAAAAAAAAAAAAAAATCAAGCAGGAGGAGACACATACTTCTTCATTTAGAAAGCCAGATTTTTAAATCTCTTTATATTTGGAAAGGACAGCAGTCTCACTGAATTTGATCAGGGAAGAGGAAAAACATGTTTCCAGTGGTCATGCATCACCCAGGCTTTGTACGTCCGAGCAAACACAGCTTTCCATGTTCTCTCCGTCACACCCATGCACACACACTTTAATTGGATAAGAACGTAAACAGTAAATTAAGGATATGATTAAAAATTTAACAGCCACTGCAGAAACTATCAATAGTAAGTGCTTATTAACTTACATATAACAGCATGCTGGTGTGATAGCTTCAAATTGGCTGCTGAAACTGATTTGCACCAAATAGGGCTGGCTTTCCAAAAGGATATTTCTGGGTTTCACTAATCAGACCCTCAGCTTTAATTACATGTTTTGTTCCTTCACGATTTTTGTCGGCCTTTTTAAGAAACTGATAATATGCATGACTTCCTTGAACTACAGTGGGTGATACGCTTAATCCATCACCTTTGATGCTTAGCAGACTGAGACAGTGAAGGTCCAATCCCATTTTGTTTGACCTCGTGCGTTGCAAGACTTCTGTAATTTACCCCCCATCTCCATCCCCTTTTTCTGCAGGGCTTCACCAGAGCCTCTGAGCATTCAGCAGCCCACTGTGCTAGCTGTTTGTTTGTGTACATGTTGAATGATAAGCTGAAGGTCAAAGCTGCTTTACACATCTGAGATCCGCGTTTACACCTGTGATGTGCAGAGCAGCTCCATCTGGCACTGCACGGCAGAACCTGCAGTTTCTGGATTGGGAAATCTTCCCGCCCCACAGCCCCTTCCCAGCCCATCTCCTCATATTTGTGCCCTACTATCTTGCATGACCTGCCTGTGGAGTCAGAGGACAAGATGTTTGGCCATCTTGCTTCATTAGAGTCAGTGTAGTTTTGACCTAGAACAAGTCATTCTCAGTAGGACTGTTACAGACTGGATTCAACACTGACAGCTCAATGTTAGCTTTAAATATTTAGGGGAAAGCTGAAACAAGATTAAAGCCCTCCCAACATTGGAACTAATCTGGCAGGACTGGGCAAAGCAGCATCTTTTCCAGTGAGCTTTGTCTTCTTGGAGGTTTGATTTTCAGGTGGGTTGGATAATATGGATATGTGACCAGTATGTGGGACAAAAGAGCTTTCACGTTCTTGTTTCCTGCCTGCATGTGGCTAAAACTGCGTGCTGCTCGCTCCAAAACACAGCCAAGCTTTGTGCTTGTTACATGGGTCTCCTAGGTTCATTTAGGCTGGGGATGTTCTTCTGTCTTTTCTCCTGTCAGTCAAAAGGGAGAAATGAATGAACATTACTTGAGTTAAAGATCTGTACAGCTAGCTCGACATCAGAGCGTTGTGTATATCCTGCAAAAAAACTTTAATTCTTCCTTCAGGTGAGAAAGTAGCATGTCCCCTGAACATCTGCCGAACTCCTCAAATGTGGCTGTAGCTGGCTAAAACATGGCTTTTGTTAAAACATGGCTGGGAGATGATCTTTCTAAGGAAGTAGTGGAGGACATGAATGAGTATACACCTGGTCTGAGATGCAGCTGCTGAAAGCCACACCAGAAACCAGGATGTGAGGCTACATGCCCCCAGGATGTGCTCCTCTCTTGCTTTCTGTGCTTTGTTTCCTGACTTTGCTGCAGCCATTCCCATGCAGTTGCATCCTTTTCCAAACTACTGATTCTCAGACAGTGAAGGGCCTGGAGAAGCCAACGGCACACAACGTGCCCAGCTGGAGCACAGGAAACAAGGTTGGAAACCCTCTGGCTTAAAGTGGTAGAGCTGGATTGCTGTCAGCAGCAGAGGGAAGCCTCTCCAAAATGGTCTCGAGTGTACAGAATACTGCAGGGAGCAATTCCTTTTCTTCTCTGTGTCCCAAAGAACAGATGGATCCGACATGTTTATTGCCTTAAGCTGTCTTGTTTTATCAGCAGATCAGATCTAGGTGCTTGACAGATGTGCCAACCAAAAAACAAAATTCATCCATGCCCACTTCTATGGGTTTTAAACATCTCTAATTCTTATTTAGAACTATCGTCTTTATTGCTCAACTTACCCAGTAGATAAATAAGGAGGTATTTTCATTTAAAATAAAGGGAAAACAGAGACAAATAAACTGTTACAATCACAAACTGATCTTGTGAGCTTTAAGAGCAACATTAGGCATCTTTAGCTTTTTAGTTCAGAGCTGTGTCTGAAGTAGGAAAAATGTCAAACTCAATGCAAAGAGCCAGGATGAAACATACTGGTAGCAGTGAAGCAAGATTTTGTACAAGTTACAGCTTGAATAGCCTGAATTTTCAAAAAACTGTGTTACAATTGCAAAAGCATGAAATGAGAACTATACAAAGCCAGTGATGTGTTTGCTCAGAAGTTCTTGCAACATAGCCTTATATCAAAAGTTGATTAATTCACATCTACCACTCTCCCACTTCCCCTCAGCACACACTTGGACTCTATGGGGGATGAGGCAAGGACTGTTTCTGGGTGGTTTTATGCAGCAAGGACTCTGTCACAGTTTTTAATCCTTTGTCTTTTTTAAAAAAAATCAAAGAACCAAAAATTGTGATCAAACACTGCAGTATTTCCAACAGTTGCAAATTGTGTAGTGCAAAGTGGGTATAAAATATTTACCGTGATTTTTAAATTAAAACTGTGCTACATATTTACTTTTTTAAAGAGACGTACATTGGATTTATTTGAACTTCAGACAGCAGAGTAACCTTAGACCTTACGGGTTCCTGTAACTACTTCAATTCATATTTTTCAGCATCTAGCACTGAGTATTTGCTGCTGAAATGCAAAGGAAGTCAAGACAACCGAACTGGTGAAAGTTGCTGGTTAAACACCTGTTGTTGAAGTGCTAAGCTCTTTTTTGACTTCTGCAGGTGCAAAGATAATATCTTATTCATGTTTATTCAGCTATTTCAATTCAGTGACTAGTTCATTCAAAGGTAAGAAACCACTTGGGATGAAAAAAAAAAAAAAAAAAGCTGAAAAGCTTATTTTGCTTTTAATCTTCAAACAAAACCTGTGCAGTGGAGGATAGCATCTACCAGTTCTGAGATGTTGAGAAATATGGTAACTAGAAGTAAGATATTCAGTTCACCAAGTGAAGATAATATTCCTTGTTTAATAAGATGGCTTACTTAAAGTGTAATGGTAAGCTTAGTTTGCCTTGATTATGTAGTGTATTTAGAAAATAATGTTCTTCAACATTGTTACTGAACTTTGCTTTTACACCCTAAGATCTATTTTACAACTAGAGGTTAAAATGAATCCAAAATAATAAAAAACAAACAACAACAACAACAAAACAACAAGCAAACAACAAAAAAAAACCCTTAGTGTTGCCTATCATTAGTAATGACCAAGTATAACAAGAATGTCAGCAATGAAAATCAATCAAGACTTGTGTATAGAAGTGCTAATCATGTGAATAAATATGTGTAGGTTGTGTTAACTGAAAAAGAAATGCCATGTTTACTTATTGATACATGCTATGTTCAAATTTAGATCAACATCCTGACAAGCTCAGTATTACTTCTGCTGCCCACAAGCTGAGGACAAGTAGTTTCTGCATTTTTCTACTTAACAAATATTGATAGGAAAGGTCCAGGGGGTAAGGAGCATTTTAACTATCAAGGAGTATTAACAGCAGTGTATGGGAAACACAGAGTAGAAAAGTCAACTCTTGTGGTTTAGAAGTCCAGGCACATGAAGGACAAGGAGGTAGCTGGGAGGAGCTAAAGTGGGTTTATTGAGGGCAAACCAGCCCCATTGCCTTCTGTGTGAGGAGTTATGAGGAGCAGTGCATGTTGTAGAACTTGATGTTAGCAAGGCATTTAACATGGTCTCCCACAGAGTCCGTATACCCAAATTGCTGAGATATGGACAGGATAATTAGACAGTAACATAGATGGAGAATCATCCAGACTATCAGGCTCATAGAGTTGTTATCAGTGGCATAAAGTGAGGATGAGGTGGGGTGCTCCCTTAGCAAGCTGTAGGATGATGCCAAGTTTGGGGGCGTAGTCAGTGTGCTGGTGTCACTCAGGGGGACATGGGCACTCTGGAGAAGTGTGCTGACATAGACCTTAGGAAGTCCAGCAAACACAGAGTGCTGCCTCTGGAGGCAATAACCCCCTGCACCAGTACATGCTGAGGGCCAAAGGCCAGGGAGCCAGCTAAGGAAGACCCTGGGGCATTGGAAAACAACTTGAATATGAACAAGCATACTGGGCTGTACAAGCAGCAGTGAGGCCAGTAGGTGACAGGAACTGATTGTTCCCTTCCCTTTGGTGCTGGTGAGACTAAATTTTGAAAATTCTGTGCATTTTGGGGCTGTCCAGTACAAGAAAAATGTTGACAGATTGGAGCAAGTCAATGGACAGTCAATGGATGGCGGAGCAGGCCCAGGGAAGATGTGAGTGTCCATCCTTGTAGATATCCCAGACTTGACTGGACACAGCCCAAGGCAACCTACTTTAACACTAACCCTGCTCTGAGCAAGACTTCCAGAGGTGCCGTCGATGCTGCATGGCTCTGTGCTTTGAGAGAAGCCAATGTGTGAGCAAATAGTCAGATTTCCCTATATGGGTCACTGCAGGAAAGGTAGGAGCCATTAGAGGTGTTTTATGTGATTTGCCTTAGGCATCTACCATGGAGTACGTTGAATCTGGCCATGGGAGGTCCTGATCTCTTCCCCAGAATGACATGCTGAGTAGATGCCTGCCCATGTTCAAGTGAGTCTTGTCTAGGCTGTCTAGTAGGAATTAACATCTGAAGAGGGTTGTTTTTGTTTCTGAGGGCAAAGTAATTTATTTTATGCTATATCCTTACTCATCGGAAAGAAGTGGTTAAGAATTTGAAGGCAGAAGGCAAAGTGAGTGAAAATGATCACAAAACAAAAGAGTTTCTGATCTGAAGGAAAGGAAAAAATGAGTAAAAGCAGCTGAATAATGTCAAAGGACTTTAAAAGAGCTGGTTTCTTTGAACCTTGGAATAGATAGGTGAGGGCTGGAAGGAAGGGAAAAGAAAGTTCAAGGTAACTGATGGGTTTTTGAAGGAGAAGATGCTACAGACATGTCAGCATGGCAGCCCATTGAAGGAGGCAGACGCAAAATATCACACCTACTTCAGGACCTCAACAAATACTTGAAAATCAGGAATGGGATTAGGAAAATGCATTACAAAGTGGAAAAAAATAAAAGATGACACAAACACTTCACTTAATGAGTTGCACAAGGGAAATATGAAGGAAATAATTAGAGTTCTGTTACTCTAAAACAAGGATGGGAAAGCTAATCACAAAGAGAAGGATGAACATTTCAGCTTTTCTTGGATTCCGGTTTCCAAAATGGGTTAAACATGATGGGGTGCTTGGGAATGTTAACTTTACTAGAGGGAAAACAACACAAGCTGGAACAGGGAAAGAGAGGTTAAATATATGGAGATAAGTTAGATGCAGGCATTGGTGTCTGTGGGAATTGACCCTGACTACCTGGGAGTCAGATGAAATTGTCCCTGAGCTGTTGGCTTTTATCTTTAAAACTTGTGAAGGTTGAGGAAGGGCAAACTTAAACACTTAAAATGAGGAAGCCTGTCAGCTTAACTTTGATACATGGTGAAATGCTGCAGCAAATTATTAATCAATTTCTAAACACCTAGAGGATAATAAGCTGATAGAAAAGCAGCCAGCGTGGATTTGTTTAAAGAAAAAAAAAGTGTCAAACCTCTCTAATTTCCTTTCTGAATGGAATAAAAGATGTATAAAAAAGAGAAGTAGTAAGTATGTCTTTACTTTAGCAAGGCTTTTGACAGTATTGCGGATAACCATGTGGCCTTCTTACAAGTAAACAGGGGAAAATCATCTAGGTGAAATGACTGTGAGGTAGGTGAAGAGCTGGTTGAAGTGCTGTGTTCAAAGACTAGTTACTGTTTGCTTGTTAAATGGGGAGAGGAGCCTGAAGTACAGTTCTGCTATATCCTGCCCTCGGTCGGGTGCTGGTCATTATTTGCAGTAAATATCTCAGGCAATGGACTGAAAAATACAGTGGTAAGGGACTATCGACTCTAACTGGCTTTGGGCCTTTTGGAGGAGAGGTTTAGACTCCAAAGCAATTCTGATGAAATGCAGAAATGGCTGAAATGAGTAAGACGAATATTAAGCAAATGTAAGTACCAAGGACTGCGGCGAGGAAGGGAAAGCAAATGAATGAATGCAGATGAGGGATATCTGAGTAAGTAACAGTACCGTGAGAGAGCACGCGGGGTGGGATATCACACGCTGAACATGAGTCAGCAACCCGAAACTGCTGGGGGAGAGAATGAGAATGGGGAAGAGCTCAGACTTCAGTCTAAGTGGGAGTCTTGTGTTTAAGCTGTAGGATATCATTAACTCCTTTCTGTTGGCTCACCGTCTCTCTGCTGGGGTACTATCTGGAGTGGGCTCCAGGCTGTGAAGCAGTATAGACAAACTGGAAAAGGCCAGACGAGAGTGAGCTGTGGAGGTGAGAAGAGATTTAGAAAAGAACGGTGAGGAAATATTAAAAGAATTGGTTTCAGGGTAGAAGGACAAAGTTGGGAAGAGACGCAAACTTTCAGGTATATTAAAGGATTTGTAATATGAAAGTGATGCTTATCCATGCCCTCTCTCCCTACCCAAAGATAAAATGGGAGGTAATTGCTTTAGTTTGCACATAAGGAGATTTGGGTATTAGAAACTTAGCATAAACATATCACAGAATGGAGTATTTGGGGGCGTGAGAGTAGAGGCAGGTTATAGGTATGAGGTGTAGGAGTTAGCTGTGAGGATAACCGTCTTTGCCTCAGAGTAGAGAGATAGACTAGATGATCTTTTTGAAGTCCACTTCAGTTCAACCTGTGGTTCTGCCCACCAAAGAAAAACGCAAATTAAAAATGCAAAACAAAAATAAAAGTGATTTAAACCAAGGATTTCTGTTTGTTAATTTCAGTGGTGATTACTTTCAGCATTCTAAACATCCCTGGTTTAAATTAATCCCTCATGTTGCAGTGTTAGCATCTTCTATTTATGGAGGTCTTTTACAATGCCTTTTTATTTATTAAAAAATAAATAAATATATCAGTGTACGCTCCTTGGTGTGATAATCTTTTTGAGCATGAGTTATACAAGTAATGATGAAGAGACTAAGATGTTTGTTCTTAAAACTGTTCTGAGGTATTTGCTTTAATGCCTTAAGTTTTCAGTAAATTGGCTGAAACCATAATGTAAAAACTAGACATCTCTTGAGACAACAATGTTCGAATAAATACAAATTTCTTAAATAGGTAACACTTGCATAAAGAAATTTCTCCCCTCTAAAAATAAACTACTCTCCAAAGGCACAGCTCATCCATACAGTAGCCGTATGCATCTTATTTTATCTGATGCCGTACTGGTGACATTAATTCAATGAGGAGACCAGAATGGGAGGCCGCTAGTTATTTTTCATGTTTGATTTTCTTCTCTATGAATTTAATATAAAGATGGTTATGTTAAGCTAATTATACATTGGCTTTTTATTTTCTGCTGCTGAGTGAAATCATGTAGAAGGATTTTTTTTCCCTTTTCCCCGAAGAATGGAACATTTGACCACAATTACCATTTTTTGCATTAGATAGAACACCTTGCTATCTATCACCAAAAGTGATTTACTAGGACATAGGGCGCACTCTTTGATGAACAGTGTCTGGCTGGCCAATGGGACATAAGTAATCACACAATGTGATGCCTGCAGAATCACATTATGTTTGCCATTTATTATAAACCCAAACACCTAACTGCAAAATATGATTTAAGAAACAAAAACAAAAACAGATCTTCAAAAGAGAAAAGCCCATAAGGAAACAGAAGTGATTGCTGGGATAAATTTTCTTCTTACAGGAAATGTGCTGAGCAGAACGACCAAGGGGAAAGCTGCTTTCTCCCCTCTTCCATTCTGCTGTCCACAGCCTGGCTACTTCCTGCGTGTCTCTCTGCACATATGTGCCACCCACCTAAGGAAGCAAATGGAAATGAGTGGTCTCAGGGTGGCACTTCGATCCTTCGAGTTGATTCTGACCAGGAAGATTTCTTGTGTGTAAGAACAGGTTATCCATGCACTCAAGGCTTGTGCTTATGCCAGCGTGGAGGGCACATACTCACCCACTGGCACAGAAGCGCTATCAGCCACTGAGCACCATTCAGCCAGGTGCCAAGCACCTTTCATCTGAGCAAAAAAAAAATTCTTAACAGCCACTGTTAAAGATGTTTCTGACTGGTGTAATATATTAACTGTGGGGATGAAAGAGTTAATTCATTTTCCATCCATAATTTTTTTCTTTGTAGAACCGATTTGACACAGTCTAGCAGGGTGCTGTTATTGAAAAATTGAAGCACCAGGTGTGATTAAATAAGATCACACGTTTCATTCCCTCTTTAATTTCACATCACCCTTCAGCAGCTGTATCCCTTTGCTTTCCTATAGCTGGAGAACGCATTGCATTTATAGCAGGCAGCTTGCTGCATTAGTAACATGCACCATTGGGCTGTTGTGAATCAAATCTGTTTGTGCACACAAATTATTTATTGTTTGATGGACCGAGTTTATTAATCTGTTTATTTCTCTAGAGTACAAAATGCAGGGTGCGTTTGGGTAATGGAGACAAACCTGGCCTGGTTCCCTGGTAGTTCTGGAAGTCCATGCATACAGCAGAACAGGTTTCATTTCACTCTTTGCAGTTGTAAAAAGGTAAAGTGTGATGGACTTGGGATCCTGTTTGTGTTCTTACCAAGCATAGGATCTGACTGAGTCACCTGCTTTGCTGAGATTTCATGGCCTGCTACCAGCACAAGGAGACCACACCACTGTCCCTCTGGTCACAGCAGAGAAGCAGCGCTGCCATCATGCACAAAATGCACCCTTGTCCCTTCACTGCTGGGCCAGAAAGGTGGCACCAGGACCACAACTGCTATTTATGGTTAGAATACGGTGGCAGAAGAAGAAAACGATCACCAGTGGGCTTTTAACTATCCATTGTGTTAGAATGGTGTTCCTATTAAATACGATTTGGATTCCTGTAAAATTGCTGTTAGTTATTCCAGGCAACGTTTCCACTTCCAGATTCTGGCTAGCCTCACTTCTCTGAGGACAAAAGCAAGTCAAGATCAAAGACATTTTTATTTTTCTTTTCTTTATTTCTTCTTCTAGTCCTCAGAGGAAGGAGGACCCCTCAGAGGGTTTGTTTGCCGTATTCTTACACCGTTACCTGCTGTAAAAATTTGTGTGCCTAAGACAAGGCCCTGACATGAGGTGTTCCTGTGCACCTCGCCTGTAATTAACCCAAAGAATGGAAGTCTGTTCTGTTGTGCATCAGTGTATGATGTTATGGATTGCAGTTGGCATACAGTTCCTGGAAGCACAGTTTTGGGGTTTCTGAAGAGGCCTGCTGTTGTGGTTTTGGCTTTGTTTTCTTCTTCTGCACCTCTGGGGCCATGCTCTACTGGTTTCCTGCTGTACCCAGTGGTGATACCACATGTTTATACAGCTATCATGTGTCATGACACAATATGGTAATGCTTCTCAGCAGTTTTGAGTATTATTTGAACATGAAAAAGATTAGAGGTTTGTAACACCTGTCCTATGAAGACACGCCAAAAGAATTGGGGTTTAGTTTGGAGAAGAGAAGGCTCCGGGCCTTATTGCAGTACTTAAAGGGGGCATATGAGAGAGAAGGAGAGAGACTGTAGCCGGGCCTGTAGTGGTAGGACCAGGGTTAACAGTTTCAACCTAAAGAGGGGAGATTTAGATTAGTTATTTGGAAGAAAGTATTGACTATGAGGGTGGAGAGGCACTGGCACAGGCTGCCCAGAGAAGCTGTGGATGCCCCATCCCTGCAGGTGCTCAAGGCCAGGCTGGATGGGGCCTTGGGCAACCTGGTCTGGTGGGAGGTGTCCCTGCCCATGGCAGTGGGGTTGGAACTAGATGACTGTTAGATGTCCCTTCCTAACCAAACCATTCTATGCCCATTTGTACATGTGGGTATATGAGCAGTCTGGCTTATCCTCCAGCACCCCATCCCTTGTGTAAACAGCCAGTTTTCCTCAACAGGGACTGTCAAAAATGGATACATCAAATTTAAACAGATGAACTAAACAAGCAAAATAGTACCTAAACACCATAGTGCTTTCATTCCCTAGGCTTTGGTTTGCTTTAGCATTATTCCCACATAAAAGAAAAAAAGACGCCAGGGGAAGGCCACAGAAGAGGTTTGCAGGTTCTAGGGAGGCATCTGGACCTGCATTTGGGTATAAATAATGCCTGTGAACACCTGTCTTTTTTTAAATTTGGTCCTGAAACCAGCACTGGGACCAGCTCCTATGTCTCCTTTTTTAAATCAAGCTCTGCAGATAAAACTGTCAGCCTGTAGTGCAAGGCTGTCCTTAAAACTGAGCTGACATTTATGCAAACATGGCTTAGTTCATGCAGGAAAGGATACTCTTTGATCTGCAGGAGGACAGAAAATAAAACTCCATAAAACTCCAAAGGAAACCATTTTTCTTTTCTTTTCGTTGGAGGAACAGTCTTTGCTGAGATGGAGGAAGCTGCTCTGACCTTTCTCTCCCTGTGTGATACTGACCAAGCATGACTGTTTCATCAAAAGTGAGGCCAATATCAAATCAATGGTCTGAACTAACTATGCCATTTTTGTGTGTAATTATTGCCATATGCATAAGCAATTCTCTTAATGCAAACAGGATTATTTCTTAGCTACATATTCACATATACACAGAGGAAGTGTTTCAAATGGTGAAGTTGTATTTAGGTAATAGTTTCATATTATGCTGGGGATTTTCTTTAATTATCTTTTGGGGTTGCAACAGAAGACTTAGGAAATGTTTTGGGTTCTGAAAGTTATTCCGTAATGTCAGCCTACAGTATTAAAAATGTGGTGTTGACCCCTTCAGAAAAGATGAGGTTTCAAAGGAACCCACATTTTGCTCTCTATGTTTTGGGAGTTTGAGTCTTCTTGCTATTCTTGGTTTCAGGCTGAAGCGTTAAACCTTTCAAAAAACCAAAGCAGAAATGTTCATGCCATTCCCTGTTGCCGTAAGGGAAACACACGATTAATATTGGGAAGGTTGGCAGTGGTGGTTATTCCTCCTGCCAATGCAAAGCAGGGTGTTACTTTCCCTATTATTTTCCTCGTACCCCTTCTTTTCTTTAGGTGGGTGAACTTACCTTTCTTGCTCAAAACCCAAATGTTTTTGCCATTGGTTCTGCTTTTCCAGTGAGGTCCTTTAATGCTGCTCTTTTCCTCTCCACATGCAAAGCAGCTTTTGCTCACACCTGGTACGGGATAGGATCCTTCTCCCTGAAGAGAGCACAACATCTGTTTTGCTTCCTAAATGTAGAAAGAGAAAGACATTCTCAAAAAAAATCTCCTCCTTTCCTTTCCTGCTTGCTAACAACAAAAGAGATTTTAAAGCATTTGGTGTTTCTAGAGAGAGAAAAAGCAGTGGAGCCCTAGACAGGAAAAAAACAACCATGGAAAAATAAATTGAACATAATTTGAGCTATAATTAAAGGTCTTAAAAAGAAGCCAAACTGCCAAGTTGGAAAGGAAAATGTGCATCTTTAAATAAAGTACCTTTATGGACGGATGTGCTTGGGGTTACAGTACGGGACTGCCATTCAGGACATCTTGGCTCTATTTCTGCTCTGGGCTTCCTGGGTGATACCAGACCAGAAACTTAACTCTTATATTCCCTGCTGGTCTATATGTAAAATATGGTGGTTTTGTGAGTCTTGTCACTTCATAGTGCTTGTAAGCACAGGGAGATGGAAGTTATTTAAACAGAAGCTGCTGTGACATTGTAGTGATGGCAGCTTTTTCTTTACTGTATTAGCAAGAGCTCACACCCTTTAAAATACTGGCAGCATTGTGAAACTGCATAACTGCATCTCTGGGGAATCTGAGCACAGTGGAGCCTGTAGCTGCAGTAAGGGGCCCCGCTTCAGAATGAATTAAAAGGTAACATAAAAAAAAGTGCTTTGCAGAGAAGGACCTTGTGGTTTGCTGATGGCCTCCGTGCCCATTGCATGTGGCTTTCAGAGCAGGGGATTTTATTACGTGCAATCTGCTTGCTGCTAGAAGCCAAACTGAAACCAGAGGCTGTGAGTTGAGCTGTCTGTGATCTGGGTGGGGAAGGATTTCACACCTGTGAGGTTGCTTCTGCTGTGACATAAAATAGGAAGCTTGCAGGCAGCGTGATGTGATCAGTGGGAGAATAGGGCACCCCTGCTGCTGCCTGGAGAATCCACGTGTGCAGCTTTCAGCTACTGAATAAGCACTGCAACCTACCAGCACTCCCACCTATGATATGGTTAGAGCTGGTGTATTAGAGATAACTAGTTCCATCATTTGCCACTTCTTAAACCCAGGTGAATAGATCCAATGATTTTTATCTTTTAAAGGTGACCCACCACTCTTCAACCTCTCATTTTACATTTATAGCTGAATACCTTGGCCACTCTGGCAAAACTTCCAATGTGCACGCAGCAAATCTGTATATTTTATGAAAAAGATGAATATCTAGACTGCGTTCTGACTTCTGCATTGCAAATCAAAATAAAACTTACTCTCTCCTGCTCTTCCTACTGGTATCAAAACTGTCACCAAATCCGCATGGAAATGTGGATAAAGGTCAAGTAAGACATGGATTTTGGTGGCATGTTGGCTTTATCTTTTTATAGCTGTATTTGCAAAAATTCAAATTCTTTGTTTTGTTATTGTGTGTTTGAAGGGCAGGTAGAGATTGCATTTTTGGTTGTGGTAAAATAGGAGATGTTAGCAGTATTTCAGGCCTCTTTTAATTCACCAAGCATATTCTTTGTATATGTTTCTGCAGATGAGAGTGATCTTCTGTATTTAAAAGTTCAGCTAACCATCTCACAACTTGGTAGCAATCTCACAACATGGTATTTATCCTAATCTGATGAATTCGGGACACCTGCTGTGGTTTAGAACTGAATAGTCGGGCATTTGGGTCCATTGGCTCTAACTTTTCTGTCAGTCTGACCTTTGAGCTGCCAGTAACAATTCTGTCCCAGCGCCCAATATGACACCCATATACATTTCCAAAACCTACTCTTTGCTTCTGTTGCTGTCTGCATTTGTTACTAGAAGAACCCCCCAGATTTCTGCCATCGCTATCCACGTGTCCTCTACTGAGGACGGGAGAGCTTGTGGATAAGCAGCAAAGAACTGTGAAACAGAAATGCTTTGAAGAAAGTAATAAACAAAGAAACCCTGACTACTGGAAACAGAAAATTCAGAGCTTAACATTGGTTGAGTTGCAGCAGAAGTAATGAAGTGTGAAATGTGCTATTCCCAACCAGTACGCCATGCTGCTTTAATTTACAGAATATATAATTATATAACATTAACATTCTGGTACATCGGTCTTTGACAAAAAATGAAATGAAAACAGACAAACGCGTGAATCTATTTATAAGGCAATTATTGTAATAGCAGTGGATAAGAATACAAACTTTAACCATTTTCGTTATTTTAAAATTGTGCTCTTAAGATCCTTTGATTTTGTGCCCTAGTAAATACTCAGTTACTATTGCAAACCAATTTAGTTTAGTAAACCTTTACTAAACACTTGCAGAAGCCCTTCCAGCGTATTTTTTCCAGCCTCTGAATCCCGTAACACCAGAGATCTGCTTAGAGATCTGCTTTTGAACTTCAGGGATAAATTACATGTGCAATTGGCTTCCCTGGTCAGACCAGGGTCCTTTCAGACCAACACTCTGCCTTTGGCAGTGGCCCGAACGAGCTGGTTAACCAAATGTGCAATGCTACAGCAATTACAATGAAAAGCACCACATCCCATCACTCCAGGCATCGGTGTTAACCACAGAGTTCTCAGAATAGGAGATGCCCTTTTATTCCATTTGCAGAGAGATGACAAATGTTTATTATTAATGGTTCCCACTGTATGATTATTGAGGAAGGGGAGAGAATCCTTTCCTAATCTCTTCAGGCCAATTTCTCCTCTGAGACTGTGCTTGGTCTTGAATTGACCTACGGTGCTTGTGGTGCAGTCAAATTATCTGTTAGTTAGTTTTTGAGAAAATCTGCTGAGAGTCTGGATTGCTCACGAGACTCTTAGCGGTCTGTGTTGTCATTCACCTCCATGTAGCTGAGGTCAGAAATAAACGGAAGATTCAAGTCAGATCGGACAGTTTAGGAAATGAACATGCTTTTCCAACGTGCCCACTAATAAACGAATTTCCTTATTACAAAGCTGCCACCAGAGCATCGGCTCTCCTCAGAAAGGCCAAGTAACACTTCCAAGGCTGGTCAGCCTCCTCTCCTTCTTGGATGTGATGCTTCCTCTTAGGGTTAGGGTCAACAGCTGAGGCTGGGAATTGCATTACACTTCATTACACTTTTTTTTTTTTTTTTTGGCTCATACCTTAAAGTTTTTCAGCTAAATAAGTCCCTGGGCTTTGTTTTGTTTTGTTTTCAGAAGAGATAAATTAAAAATGAGAAAACAGCTTTCAGCTTTCTACTACTTGATAATGATTTACATTGCATCCACAGAGTTTGGGGGATGTGGAGTGCATATGCACGGTATCAGCTGGGTCAGAAGATGGCCCTTCTGAGTTCCTATCTCCAGAGGATGTAGAGTTGTTTAGTCTCTGAGATGCTAACAGGATGATGCTGAGACTACCTAATTCTGGTGGCTTCATGCAGGAAAACAAAACAAAACAAAACAAAAAACAGCTCAAACTTAATGACCTTCTGTAGGGGAAAAAGGCTATAGGCATGAAGATACTGGCAGAAGTCAACAAGATTGTCATCTGGGGAGTGGAGAGAATACAGAAAAAGAAAAAACTGAAATATGCTGCATGTTTGACTTAACTAAAAGGTGTTATTTTGACATGGAAGCACAGTTGACAGAGCAGGGGAGGTATGATTTTCAGCATGCCACATCACTGTTTAAAACACAGCTCTTGATACTTCACAGAGAATGTAGTGGGGTTTTTATTAAGGATTACCTAATGGCTAGATGTATTGTTCCTCATTGGAGGCATTGAATCAATGCAGCATTAAATGCTGAGGATCTTCAAATTGTGTGCTATAAGCAGAAAACTGGGGAGTATAACAGGAGGCTGTACTGAATTTGGAGAAGGGGGGTACATTTGTGACAGGAACAACAAGAAACTCATGTCATTGAGATTATGCCGAAGAAGATCATCAGCCCTGAGTATTGCTGTGCGTAGAATATTTGAAGAGGTGGATCTGATTTAAAGCAACAAAATAAAGGAACCGTTTAGAATATTGTTTGTGAATGGGTGGTGTACTTTATGTACAGGTTATGTCAGTGTCCACACAAGAGCATACAGTGGGGATATTTGTGTACAGAATTGTCCTCTCTCACCTTGGGCGACAAAGTTCCCTAGAAAAGAAAGTCTAGGTTGAAAAACAGTGGAAAACATTTAAGAAGTTTCCCTGATTGTGCACTCCATCCCTTTGCAAGGAAACAAGATCAATGCATGGAGTTTATAGCTGCACCTGGAAAATGGATGGAGTTATTTTTAATTGGCAATATTCATGATTTGGTAGCATACCACAAATGTCAATTATGAGATGACCTATTACAGTACTAATTGGACATATCATGTATCAGCCATACGACTGCAGTTAATGGGATGGTAACTTATTCAAATTTATTTGTATGCCATCCTCTCCCATGCACTTTGGTGGTGACCAAGAGAAATAAGTTTACTCTTACAGAGTTGGTAAGGCTGCAGATTTACAAGAATGCAAGCCCGTGTACTGGTCCTGAATATTTGATTCATCGCAGAGAAGAGGAGATGACATTGATCCTGTGTCATGTCAGGGGCTCAGGTATTGGAGGCTGTCTTAATGCATAGATCGGGACATTGTGCCGAAGAAGCTAGCTGGAGAATGACTTGCTGTGGAACTTTCTCTAGTTGGTATTCCACACTAGGCAGGCGGTGCTAGGTCTCGCTGAAACTCCCACTGTGCAAAAGGCTGACAGATGCTTTGGACTGACACAATAATACCAACTTTTTATGATGTATGCGCCAGAGGAATTCAACATATCCCTGAGCCAGCTCAAGTCTCGCTATGTTCCATTTAAGAAATATTGACAAAATGGGTCACATTATCGCTCAAGTCATTAATACATAACCTATAAAAGGACCTGGGCAAAAAAATAAATAAAGGAAAAAAACTCTAAACCAAACCTATTTTCTGCTCCTATGCTCCTTCTGCTGGTTATGCAGAAGCAGTAAACAAACCCTATTCCCAGAGCTGTGCTGACAACACTGATGATGGTGGTGCACAAATTAGGAGGTAAACAAAAAGCCGTGTTAATTTCAAGCTCCATTAGAAACACAGGCGGTAAAAAAAAATCAATGTCTCCCAAACAGAAAAGGTCAAAATTGGTAGGGAAGGAAAGTTGGTTTTTCAGTTGGTATAAGACTTTTTAATTATTATTATTATTTCTTTTTAATTGGGTGTAAGCAAGAAGAAGCTACTGGTCAGTGTCATCAATGCCTAATAAACCAAAAAATAACTACCAAAAATTGTTTTTTAAAGAAAAATATCCTCAGCTTTGGCTCAGGTTGAAATACTTGTATCTAGAGGCTGGCTTCTGTTTTAAATTTTGCCTGTAGGTTCTGTGGATATTCGGTTACATTTATAATCTTGGCATGACACATTTGAGGGATCATTCTTTTGAAAAGTGTAATCATCAGATTTCACTGTTTTCTCTTGGCATAGTGTATTCTTGGATCAGAATCCTTGGGGCCTGTTAGTTTAAATTTTAGGCTTTGTTGTGCATCCAGATTAAGCCTGGAAACACATGTGTGTCATTTTGTTATCAAGTCGTCTAGCAGAGGCTGACAGGAAGAACAAATACCGCTTTATATGTTTTCATTTTATAGTAGTGTGTCACCTTCATCTCCACCAGCATTAAATGTTTATCACTTCATGTGATCTTTGCTTTGCATATTAAACTAAATTTCGCGTGGCCATGTTAAATTATGTATGGCGATGGCATTCCGAGGAGCCAGCTCTTCTGATGTGAATGCACATGCAAAAGCAGGCACGTAAACACCACGCAAGTCGGTTTGACCTTACAAGAGCAAAGGTACTCACTTCCTAAGTGTTTGAAAAAGTGGTGCTGTTAGCACAGGTGTTCTGAAAATTATTATTCTCACTCTCCTAACACTACTGTAGTTATACATATTTAGTGTAACCTCATTTTAGCAAGAGCAGCGTTTGGAACAAGGCTGTTAACACGTCTTCGTTCTCCAGCACCAGCTAGTCATTCCATTTTCCTATAATAAATATGTCCTCGTCCCCGTGTGTTAGGCAGTATGCCCCTCCACAGGCTAGGACCAAGGCACAGGGAGTTCAAATACAATGTTTTACATATAAAAACGTCTTCACGTGGTGTTTAGCTTGGTTGGAAACTATCTTCCTCCACAGTATGATCGGTATCTTTATAGCAAAACCAAGATCGTTGTGGTAGAGAGCACAGATGAGACATGCAAAGCGCTCCTACCTCTGCACATTTCCTTCCAAACAGCTGCATCTCCTCATTGTCACTTCAGTTCATCCCTAAGACACAGCTTGGGCTTCTAATTGCCATTCACTTCAGTGGACATTAGCATGCTTGTTAAATTGGCCATTTGTGTCCCACAGCTGCCGTGCCCACTCGGTGACTCACTCGGACCTGCGTTTTGCACACCCCATGGGAGCAAGGAACAAGTTATCTCTGTACCTTCTGCTTCTGGTCCTAAAACTGTTGTGCATCAAATTCAGTCCTCCTGTATTGCTTCATTAACCTCTTAAAGCTGCAGTTGTTTGGAGAAGAAAAAAAATAAAAGATTTTTAAAGACAAAGGATCCTAAAGGAATGTGTCGTCTCCTAAGGAATTCAACATCTTCCACCAACAAAAGAGACTTACTCTACCTGGAGGTGTTGTACTTAAGGTGTAAAGTAGCATATGGAGGTTAGTCTGCCCCCTCATAGTAGCATTGGGAGAGTGTTAGTAACAGCAACCAGATCTTGTTTGGTCAGGAAAGTAAGTGGTGATGGCTTGAGGATGTGTAGAAAGCTGATATATGGAGGGCCTGTTTCCAAAAGTTCCCCTGATGTGCTTACTTCCACGTTAAAGCTTCAGCACTCCGTGTTAATGATAGCCTGTGCTGAGAACATGACGTTTGTATTTCTTTCAGGAAATGATACCTTTTGTCTCTCTAAAGTAGACCATTTCACATTCTGTCAAAACTTCAGTTAAGAACAGTTTCCCTTTTGCAAGTGTGAGACCAAATACTGCCCCTTGAAATCATGAGAAGCCAACATCATCGATTCTCGGGCTCTGCCTAGCTCGTTTCTGCCCCGTAATAAATTATGAACATCATGTTGAAAAATACTTTTGAAAGTAGCCTTCCTGACATACAAGTAATAATGACTTCAGTGAAGCTTGAGGGCATACAAAGTGCTCACCGTTTACTACTACAGTGAATTCTTTCATGAGGCTTTCCTCTTTTGCAGTACAATTAATTTTACGTTTCATTTACTGACACTGGCATGCACTTAGCCTTAGAATATTAGTTAAAATTGGTTTGTGATGTCAGTCCTATTTTTAGCACACTGAAAGCAGGGGAATAATTGAAGTATACTGCTGTACAATTCAGGGCTTGTGGTGGACTTGGAGAATTTCAGATGGAGAGATGAGGATGTGCCATTCCAGCTTCTGTCAGCCTGCAGGGAATAGCTTTTCTCTTTAACATTTCATTGTAATCTTTCTGATGATACCTCAAAATGTCAGCTTGTGCCTCATAGCTTAAGTTCTTCCTAAAATAACTTGTGATGTACCTCCAAAGTTTAAAAACTAAATCACAGCAATATATACCAATAACATTCAAACCCGAAAGGCTGGTGAAATTCAGGATATCATTTATTTTGGTTTAGCTGCATTTTCAGGTCTACATTGTCTCCTGTACATTGCTACCAGCAAGCTGGCTTTAGAGATGACCACAGAGTACTTTGTACTAGTCCTGCTGAAAGCCTTTGCCAAGTTACGGAGCTATATTCTAGCAGTGTTAGGAACTTTTCAGGATGAAAAGGAATAAAGAATAATTCAGTGTGGAGTGGTTTTGGCTTCCTTTATGCAATAGCATTTTGGTTCTGAAATGTTCAATATTTAGCTTTTCTGGGAAGAAATGAATGCATTAGAAGGTCAATGAAGCATTGCTTAAAATCTGCTTTGGGACTCTCATGGACTTCCACAGGCTTTACTTAAGTCTTGTGATGACTTGGAGGAAGGGACATTTGTAAATGTTTCCTATCGAAGGAGGAAGAACAGTCTGAGACATCCACATGTGAATGGCACCCTGCTTGACTTGTCTTCAGGAAAAATAACATGTGTGGATCACAAGGCTGGCGCTGTCTTGACAGGTTACGGAACATTTTTTCATCAGGGAACATTTGCCTCTGAGTTTGCTGTTCCCTGTGAGATAAAACCACCACTGGGAAGCACTGAGTTTCGGCGTGTTAGGGTACCCAACACACGGAGCTGAGAGCAGTCAGGACTTCATCAGCTGAACGTGTCAGTCCACGTCTGACCTGACCTTACCCACACGTTTCCGTCAGAAGAGCAAGCTATTTGCCAGAGTCATTCTGAACCCTCACTCTGAAACATGGGTTTTCGGCCGTGCTCTTATCTAAAAGCTATCTATTTTTATTGCTGTCCCCTTCTGAGATATTTCAGGCTAATGAAACAATGTGATTGTTTTTATCTCCAAAGTATTTCATTTCTACTGAAGAATATCATACAGTGGAATGCAAATCTAAATCCGAGCAGAAATCTCTGCTGAGATGCTTTTAAAAATGAATTAGCTTAGTAAAGAACTGGCAAATACGTGCTGAATGCTCTGTGAGGATCGCTGATTGTGAAGTTTTGTTAAACTGCGCTTTCTCCAAGCATGCACAAAAATAGCAACTTTGGAAATCATGAAGCTCTGTCTTTTTCACAACTGAAACTGTTACGGGGCTGCATACAGCATTCTCATTCCCTCTTCTCCCCTTTGAAAGCTGAACTTCTTCTTGGAAACATGAGGAAGTAGTAAGCATGGTGTTTAGTGTGATTGCTCAAGAAATAGGTGCTATTTGCACCTATAAGCATTAGCCAGCGATTTAGGGTTTGCACCACTGAGATCCGCTTTGTATTCATTAATGGAGTCATTAACAAAGATGTGATGGAGTCTTTTCCTGCTGTTGCACAAGCGGCTCAGAGAAGTGAAGACTTCAGAGATGTTTGTGTTGTTGTCTGTATGCACCTACCTTGGTGATGCCTGTAAGCACAAAGTGAACTTCTGCAGTCTGGTGAGCTGCCCCCACAAAGCGACTGGAAATCCTTTCCAGGCCTGACTCCTGTGCACATGAAACCTCGGCAGCTTCTCTTGTCTTCCAGCCCTTCGCAGGCTCCCTCCCTCCCTGGCATCTCCTGTGGGAAGTGCGGCCGTTCCCGTCGCTGCGGTTCCACCTCCATCACCCATGGCAATACCACCTGGGCTGCTCCTTAGGGAGAGCTCCCCAAGAGCTCCCAGTCTCCTGCAGACCCCACCTGATAACTCTGCTGGTTGAAAATGTGGCAGCATTTGGGCTGCTGAAGCATGCTGACTGCTTGCTGTCTTGTGTTGTCTCGCTGTTTCCTTGCATCTCTGCATCTGCTGCATTTGTCTTTGGATATGTCTGCACTGCCTTCTGCAGCATGAAGCGTAAACCAGGCAGGAAGCCTGGAGAAGTCTACGTGTAGGAGCAAAAGCTTTGTGTGACTGCTGCCTCTGCTCCTTTAGAGCCAGCCCATTGAAACCTGGATCCATACCTTTCACTTGAGCGCGCACACGTCTTCTGTTTTGTCTTGGGAACTCACCCGGCATGGGATGCAGGGGAACGTTTCCATCATTAATTTGTTTCCATGTGAATTAGACACGCAATATATCAGTGTGCCTTTCAGAGCTGCCCTGTAATGACCAGAGCTCTCCTGTTCCTCACCTGCACGCTGCTTGTGCCCGGTCTGGCTCGCCTCGCATGGCTCCAGGGCACACGCAGTGTTCTGGGAGTGCCGGCTCCCTCCTGCTTTTGCAGGTCTTAGAATAATACAGTAATTAAAAGTATAATGTAGGAATCTTAATTTCTCCACTGATGTTGCATCGCAAAGAGGATTAGAGGTTGATCTCTTAATGAAACTGCCAGTTTGCCATTGTCCTGTCTCCTGAGTATTTTGAGAAATGTATTATTTTACAGAGCATGTCTACATTTTTTGCTTTGTGCTGTTCACATTGGACCTTAGAAATGTCTAACTGCTCTGTGATTTATTTATTTTTTCTTATTAGCTTGCTGGAAAAATGCGAGGGAGGGACAGAATACAAAAACTTGACATTTGAAAATGTTTTCCTGCTATTTTAGTTATTGTTTTCTATTGCTGTTGTACCTGCTACCCCCTGGTGAGAATGGCTGCATATGCATAAAGTAAAAGGTAGTGGCTGTCCTAAAGAGCTATCTACTAAACAAGACAAATGGTAGGAAGCATCATCTGAGGATTGCTCCTGGAGGATGCACAGAAGCACTGAGGCTCAGGCTTCAGGCTGCACGGGAAATCTGTACTGGAACCAGAGCTGAACTCACATGGCTGCAGCTGCTGCCCGGTGCCTTAACTCTTTTACTCTTTTTTGCCCCTCCAGCCTTTCTTCCTGAGCAAAATCACTCCTCTTAATGCTTTTCAGAGTCCCACCAGCAATTGTCTGAGCATCCCATGTGGGCAGAAGTGGAAGTAATGCTGTGCTGCGTGGCTCCCTGGCAGCCTGGGATCCTACCTCTGAGCCACCCTCGACAGCACTAATGAGACCTACAAGCATTTTTCCTCCAACCTATCAGCTGAAGACTGGGGAAGATGTGATTTATTGGCTAGGACCAGGATGGATGGCATCATAAATCTCCTCCAGACTGCCACAATTAAAGTTGCCAGGGCTCTGTACTTTGCCACGTGGAATCCACGCGAGCCTGATCAGATCTGACCGGCTTATTCTGCTAAATGCTAGTGTTGAAATGACCGCCCGGAGTTTATTAATAAGTGTATAAATCTGGACTATAAACGGGAAAAAGATGAACTGGTACTAGTATATCTGTGACATATACTTAATAATAAAACTTAAACTCTTCTGCAGCCTAATACAAATTACTTGCGCTGCCGCGCCGCTCCTGCCAGAGATACACATTTCATTTTTGTGATATACTCTGCGACTGCTCGGCTAATAAGTGCTGAGAAGGGATAGTAATGGATAGATAGATGCATCTGGTATTTATAGAGGACTGTTTTAATGGTGCTAAAAAACTGATGTGCTCAGCGTTCCTCGCAGCTGCACTTGCGTTTGTGGCGGTAATCCTATCAGGAGGGCTGCTGGCTTCCAGAGTAATTAGAAGCCTGCAGCAAATAAACACCAAATGAGTTCCCTTTTTTGAAGTTATCTTTTCTCCCTCTTTTCAATAGCCCTTCTCTGGTATAATTATGTAGCAGTCATTATAACATTAAAAATCATTTTGAGTGAATGAATGCTATTTTTGTTGTTGTTGTTCCCTGCTAATTATTACGAACTAATTGTAATTTAGGCTAGTCTAAAAATCTAGTTTCGTTACAGCATGGCTACTGACTGAAGGCTCTTGCAGCCTTGATCCCAGGAGCTCCAAGTTCCCTTCACCTGGGTCAGTCTGGTGGCTTCTGAGATACAGACGGAGGGCGAGCAGTTGCTCAAAGCCATTTTGATAAGCTCCTGCCCTTGTGGCATTCAGGCGGTGGGTTTCATACAGGTTCACAGCACCGGGTGCTTGCCACCAGAGAAGTGGTGGCAGACTTGCTATATGACAATACTGCAAAGCAACAGCCTTCCTTTCTGGCTTTTTGTGACTTTATCTAGGATAAAACACGGAGCCCTGAGCTGGTCCTTCCTGAAAAGACACTGGTGAGAGTTCAGAGGGCAGTAACAAAACATGCAGTAGTCCAGGGAGGGTTTGCCTCTAATTTGTTGTATCTTCACCATCTATCTTGGTTATTAGTCTTGCAACATTTGTGGCTTCAGTCAGATGTTTTGGATTTGTGCTCGTGTACGCTGAGTTGCAGTATGTAGGCACTGGGTCAGCGCTGCATAAACCCTGTGTTCTGGTTTGCATGTTTTGGCTCTTGTTTTCAAACTGGTTTCAAGATTTTTTTTAAAAAACAACAACAAAATAAGGACCGGTTATAGCTACATAAGCAAGTATATATTAATTTACATTTATTGGTAATGAGGTATGAAAATGAAAAACCCACCCCACCTCTCAGATCCCAGCTTGAGTTTTTAAGATTGGCTGTTAGAAGAAAAATGTCTTTGTACTCACAAATTGAGCACATTCAGTCCAGAGTTACTAGCACATAATAAACATGGAAACATCTAGTGACACTTTCTTTAATGGAATCATTCTTTAGACTAGAACCACAGCTTTTATTACTCGGATTCTTAAAATGCCTTTTATAATGTAGCTCATAAACAGCCTTAGCTTCTGTTGTCCTATAATGGCAATTTCTTCATACCAGGACTGTTCCCGACCAAAACAGCACAGCTCTATGGCTGCAACTTGGCATGTTCACAGAAATACCAGAGCGAGATGTTGGGGAGATACTAAAGCCTCAAGAGGTTCAAGTATTTCTAAATGCACATCAGCGTGGAGTTCAGCAGATACTTTCATAGCATTGGCTGTGCTCAGGACCTCTCTCTTTACCTGACCTGTCCTGCAATTATTTGGGGGTGAGAGAGATTTATACCAATAGGGCAAATTGCTGTGGTGAATCTGGGCTCAACTTTCAAATGAGTCATTACAGAGCCGGGCCATATATGCCCAAATACACGGAGGAAAGATAAGCCAAATCAGCTAATGCTTTAAGTCAATGCATCTGTGATAAAGCACGTAAAATCCTCTAAGGAGAGTTACGATGTAGTGAGTTATGACTACTTCTTGCTTGAATGAAAGCATCCATTTGTAGGTTTAGGGCATGCAACCTCCTACACAGGGCCTTCATTGTTTAGGGTGATTTACCTTAATTTTCCTCAGTGTTTCCATATTTGGGATTTGAGCTCACGTATGCTGAATTACAGTGTACAGACCTTGGGTCATCTTTTTCTGAACGTTGTATTATTCCCTGCCTTTTTTTACCTCTTGGCTTTGAAAGGCATCTCCTGAGGAAAGAATGTGGTTTTGTGCTTGTGATACATCTCAGAGGCTATTTAGATAATGGTTTCTTGACAAGGAGGTGCTTATGTTTTTTGCCAAGTCTTTTATTCCAATTGTGATAAATTTGTGCTGTATAACAGTGAGAATAAAAACCCCATAGTTTCATTGGAAATGAGCTTGGGAGTTTACCATCCAAATGCCTCATGCGGTCAGAGAAGCCCTTAACATCTACTGTTGCACACACTTCTGCTGATCCAGGATTTTTTAAGCACTGAAAGCACGATATGCTTCATAGATGTACAGCAGCCCCAAAAGGAAGAGGGAATCCATTTAGAGGAGAAAAGTCTGTTTCCAGGAAAAAATGGAATTACTGCAGAAGGTCCTAAAATCTTGCAGTGGTCTGCCAGACGGCAAATCCCTGAAAGATATCTGATCACAAATAGCACGAGGATGTCTGGTACAGGCTTCTGACTGATATTTCAGTCAACGAGATAGAAGTGAAGATAGAAGGGAAGCAGAGGTAAGGAGTCTAATCATCCAGAAAGCACACACTCACACATACACTATCTCTCATCCAAGAAAAAATGAACATAGCGGTTCACTCAGAGTCATGGCAGTCATGAAGGACTAGTTTCCTAGTCCAGGGTAAAGTTAACAATATAGAAAAGGATGCTTGTATTAATTTTTCCCCTCAACAGCACATTAAAGTTTGAACAATTTAGATGCAACTAATGGGACAGGGAAGAAAGAAAGAAAGAAGGAAAGAAGGAAAGAAGGAAAGAAAGATAGAAAGAAAGAAAGAGAAAGAAAGAAAGAAAGAAAGAAAGAAAGAAAGAAAGAAAGAAAGAAAGAAAGAAAGAAAAAGAAGGAAGAAGAAGGAAGGAAGGAAGGAAGGAAGGAAGGAAGGAAGGAAGGAAGGAAGGAAGGAAGAAAAGAAAGAAAAAAAGAAAGAAAGAAAGAAAGAAAGAAAGAAAGAAAGAAAGAAAGAAAGAAAGAAGAAGAAAG